>BLKR01002903.1:0-171255 GCA_011170035.1 Teleogryllus occipitalis
GTTTTCTGACACACTACACATTTGGCAATCTCGTTGTCAACTTGTTTTTTTCTCCCTTTCCAATGACAAACTTCCTTAATTGCTTGGTCTACTTTTTCGGCCCCAAAATGTGCTAAAGAGGTATGCACGAACCAGATGATCCCGGTTGTTAAGACTTGCGGTATCCAGATTCGATAAATCGATGGCTGTTGTTGCACCCTTATGAGCAAAACTTGATCTACCAATTTCCATTTCAATGGGTCAGCCGTCCACCGTCGTACATCTGGATCCGTAGGTTCGAGTTCTCCTCTGCAAAATCTTTTCATCTTTTCCATTATGGCATCGGCATCTTGAAATCTTGCGATGCTTTCCCAAGTTAAACCTGGCATGCTCATTATATTTAACTGAATTGGAGAAGCCGGGAACAAAGTGTTAGGCATTGAATTGTGTTCGGCATTGACATTCCTACTAAGCAAATCGGGCAACAAGTTACATCTGCCTGGGCAGTATTCTACCTTGACGGAAAATTGTTGTAACCATATTATCCACCTCAGTAGTCGATCGTTATTTGGATGACATCTTTTTAGAAAAACTAAGGCTTTATGATCCGTTCTAATAATGAATGATCTTCCTACAAGATACTCTCTCAATCGGTGTATTGACCATACAATAGCATTCGCTTCCTTCTCTGTGGCCGTGTAACGCGTCTCACATTCTTTCAAAACACGACTCACTATTGCTATTATCTTCTCTTGGTTATTAATTTCTTGGAATAGTATGGCACCCATTCCAAGATTGCTACTGTCGGTCTGCAATATGAATGGCTTAGTGAAATCGGGATATGCTATCATACATGATTCATGAAACATTGCTTTTAAATTGTTGAAAGCTCTTTCATGATGCTCAGTCCACTTCCATCTAGTGTGCTTTCGCAGCAACTGAAGAAATATTGCAGTGTGCATGGCGAAATTCGGAATAAACCTTGAGTAATAGTTCACGCAACCTAATAAACTTTTGAGTTGTTTCGTGTTTTTAGGCGGTGCAATCTTATCTATTTCTTGCATTTTCTCCACGTTCATCTTGACTCCGTTGACTGTCAAATCATACCCCAGGAATTTAACTTGTTTAGTGCAAAAATTACTTTTTTCCAAATTCAACTGTAAATTATTTTCAATGAGACGTTTCAGCAAAATATCTAGCTTGTTCATGTGTTCTTCAAATGTCTTCGAATACACGAGCACGTCATCAATATAGATAAAAGCATCGCTAGACATCTCTTTGTCAATGATATTGTCTAAACATTGCACAAGAGCAGATGCACTGTTCTTGAGTCCAAATGGCATTCTTTTGAAAACATACGAAATTCCCCGGTGAATAAATCCTGGATATTGTCTACATTCAGGTGCTATCGCTATTTGCCAGTAAGATGCAGTGAAGTCGGTTGAACTCAACCACTTGTTGCCGGATAATTGATTAGTTAAATCCTCTACACGCAACGGTCTGTCTCTGTACGGTAGGGTAACTTGATTCAATCGTCTTGCATCTAAACACAACCTTATCTTCCCATTACTCTTTTCTACGAGCACTATCGGACTTAGATAAGAGGTTTTGGACTTCATGATAATATCATCTTTAACCATTGTAGCAATGAGCTTATCCACCTCCTCCTTATGTTTTTTCTGGAATGACATATTGGTAACCCGTGAATGGCGTTTTATCTGTTAGTTCTATTTCGAATTGAAAATCTTTTACTGGATTCTTGTTTTTGCAAAACACCTTCTGATTCCTAAGTAATACTTCAATTAATTGTTTCTTCTGATTTTCATTAAGATTAGAATTTCCTTGCACATGCGAACGAATTTTCAGCTTCACATCTTCTTCCTCCAAACAATTCGCCTCCCAATAATTCCATGTGAACGAATCCAATTCGAGATCCTGTTGATTATTCGGTTTTAACGTCATGGTATTTTTTTCTAAGTTGATAACAACCCCGTATTGTTTCATGAAATCGATTCCCAGTATGAGCGGATATAAAAGTTCCGGCGCTACTAGGCACACAACTTGATACTTATTCTTGCCTATCTCTATATCCAAATAAACTTGTCTTTTTATTGGCTTTGATTTTTTCCGATTCGCACCTATCAGAAAAGACTTTACGAGCGGCAATGTAGGTACCTCCACTCCCTGGTTTTTCAATTCATTCAACAAACTTTCCGCTATGACGGAGGTCGCGCAACCTGTATCCACTAGTACTGACGTATCAACACCCTCACATTTAACCTTAAGCTTCGGACACTGTCGACTGGATCCGATCTGCTTTTGTTCTTCTTCGTTCCACGGTTCGTCATCAAATGAGATTAATTCGATCGATAATATCGCCACCTCTTCTTCCCTAGATTCTTCTATTAGGTTTGCGGCGGGATGGCGTGTCGAAACAAACCTTTCTAATTTTCCGACTCATGTCCGCGAGATGTACTGGGTTCAGTATTTCTGGTTTGGAAAACTCCTCTATCAATAGAATTTTTTCTATTCCTATCTTTAGACGGCGTCCTATCTTGTCTAGCATAGGTCTGTTCTTCTACGTGCTGTTTCGATTTGTTAGTTCCTCTTTTCTCTGATTTGCTTACATAATGTTGCTGCTGCCTGCTGTCTTGGCTTTCTACCGGCCCACTAACATTTGCCCTTGCTCTCTGTAACCTCTCATTGTACACGAAAGTCGCATCATACAATCCCAGCTGCGTTATTAACTTTTCCGTGGACATTGGCAAGAGATTCTTAAGCAAATTTTGTGTAGCTGACAGAAAATGACGTGTTAACAAACAGACAATTTCGTCATCCGGGATCGTCGGAGTACATAATTTGAAACAAGCTAACTTCTCCTCTGCATATTCTTGCATGGACATCGTACCTTTCTTCCACGTACCATACATTACATTAACTTTGAAATTAATTTGAGTTTCATTGTTCCAGTATCTTGAGTAAAATTTTTCTTTAAATTCTGTCATAGTTTTTTGTAATTCTCCTAAACTATCTGCCCATATTCGTGCATTACCCTGCATCATCTGATAGACTATGTGAGTTTTCTTATTGTCCGGAACATAATTTAAAGAAAGGAAATTATCCACCTGCCTCATAAATACGCATGGATTTTCATCTCCCGCTGCACTAAATTTAGGAGTACACGGTAATGAAAAATACGTGTGCGGAACGCTTCCTCCACTCGATGGTAAATTTTCAATTTGATTTTTCAATTCTACAACGTCATTCGTACTTGCTGTAATTTGGTGTTGTAGAACCACATCTTGTTCCGAAAGAGCTTTTATTCCACTATCTAATTTACTAGCTTGAACCTTAACTTGTTCAGTAACTAATTTTTGAAACTTCTCTACACCTTGTTCTATCTCAGTCTGCCTGTCGGACACGGTGGTTATAAGATCTAATTGCATTTCGATCCTATTTTCAAATCCTTTCGTAACTTGATCAATCTTCTCTTCTAATTCATGACCCAGTTCCGTGAATTTTTCTTCTAACTTCTCGTGTTCCTGCCCTAATTCTTGTTGAATCTCATTCTTGAATTCGACCTTCCACTGTTCTGCTAATTCAGTGAATTGTATTTTTAAATTCTCTTCTAACTTCCTATTATTTTCTTCTAATTTTGTTTCTAAGGCATTCTTGTTCTCCTCTAATTTAGTTTCTAAAGCATTTATTGCCGAGTTATTCTCCTCTAATTTAGTTTCTAATGCATTCTTGTTCTCCTCTAATTTAGTTTCTAATGCATTTATTGCCGAGTTATTTTCTTCTAATTTAGTTTCTAAGTTAGTCCCTAATTTCTTTATATTTTCCTCTGTCTTTTCATTCTGCATTCCTAACCTCGTATCTAATTGCTGCATGAATTGTCCTATTAATCGTTGCATCATTAAATTTGCCCTGTCGCGGTTTCGTTGTTCCTCATCCGGATCTCGTGTTGGCGTTTGCTGTGATTCCGTCGGCGAGGTCATGCTAGTTTCTCCTGACGTTCCTTGTTCTACTTCTACCGTTTCTTTCGCGATCATGGTACTTGGAGCTTGTCCTCCCACTTCCCTATCGCTATCTGAATCCACAGACGATCCTTCAACGGTAGTTAAATTCCTAGCCGCGTTATATTTATCTGCCATTTTGACTGTATTAACTGCCTAGAATCAATCAATCCTCTTTCCCAGACACAATACACTTTTTACAAATTATTACACACACAAATACCAAACACTATCTCAAACAGATAACACTTTCATATAATACCCTTTTTGAAAAACACTCCAGAAAAAACACACTTTTACACAACACCTTTTTTGTTCTCTGTAACCTGTTCAGCAATCTTAGTGAATTGTGATTCAATTGTACTAGAAATTTTGGTTCCACCAAATTTTGGTCTCAGTTTTCTCAAATCGAGTTTTGGTAAATGCATCCAATAATCGAGCCCCGCTTATGGGCGCCAGTTGCGACCCACCCCTCAGCCGGCTAGCTCAGAATGGGTTTTCAAGGTGGGCGCAAAATAAAAAAATACAATTAGAATAGCGGGGATCAGGGTCATGTGGGCCGTTGTGGATTGAATGCACTTACACAGAAACTCAAGTCGAATCTCTTTCCACTTACTTAAGTATATTCTAATTAAATTGCTGTTACAGTAAATGAACATAAAACACTTTACATATACAAGAATTTTGTCTTGCTGAAAAAAAAAAAAGAAAACAACTTACACTCTTAATAATTAACTACACTGTTTCCTTTCCCTCATTTAAGTCAATTTCAAAGAATACTTAAAACTTTGCCTAATCATTCCAGTCGTAAATTTCCTAGTTGCAACTTTACAATTAGCTAAGTTTTTCTTGAAAGAAAAGATTGATTCTATTTTTCACAGAATATCGGTATAAAGAACCTGTACTAATACTTTCTTTCCGAAACAAATTATTCCTTCTAATATCTACAAATTGTTCAAGTTGGCACGACCTTACTGTGTCTTCTCACGGCGTAGAGAAATCTGCGGCGTCGACTCTTTCAATCGCTCGATGTCCTTGTCCTTGCAGCTCGGTCGGGAGCAAAGCCGCCCCTCTGCAGAACCGCACGGTCGCCCCTTTCCAGTACCGTTGTTCAACTCACGATGTGGCCTCCGTCTCGTTTTCCGTTGATACTCTTTTCGTATTCTTTTATATAATGTAACTAGCTTTTAATTCCATATTTAAAAGAATCTACAATACGACAACTGAGTCTATTGTATAAGAAGAATAAATATAAAAATAAAAAAACTGCAAAGAAAAGAAATGAATGGCCTCGTTAGTTTCATGCTATTCACACTCCTCTCTCTTACAAAGATTTTAAATGCGTCACTTATACTTTCATCCTTTTCCTGATGAATTGTTTTAATGCATTGTAATATGATAATTACCTCCTCGAATGTCTTGAAGAGTTTTATCGTAGATGCAGTCCTGAAGTCCGTAGCAGTACGAGGTGCCGCCTTCTCGTGATCGGTAGGTCCTCACTCTCCAGCTGTTACTTCAGAAAAGAAAACTTTCTTTCTCCCGACTACCGGTGTCGCATACTCTACCGAGACGCTCTCTTACGGATATAGTTCGTAGTTTCCTTTTTCGGATTGTATTCATGCGCGTTGGCGCGCGTTCAAACAGCTTATCTTATTCTTGAATATTGATGTGCTCCGTTTTCCGAGACCTCGGCAAAACGGATGGTCTAATACATCAACACAAATTCAACAACCCGAAACACCATTCCTTTTATATAAATACACCTGCCAACAATGAGGAGGAATTTTAAATAAAAATGGCTCTATCGTTTTTTATTAAATTTTGTTGTTGGATAGTGTAAAGGATATTTAAGAGAATGCTGCAGGTCTCGTTTTTGTTGAACTCTCTGATTTTTGACAATTGCAAAAATTCAAAATTTTTTCGGCTTTTTCCTCCAACTACAATGATGAAGATATTTTTACCTTAATGAAATATTTTCCTCATTGATAGATTTTGAAATATGATCGTGTACAAGTTTAAAAAAAATTGATGTATTTTTCGCGTAATTTTGTGTGAATGTACGGTCGAGAAAGTACGTGCTATATTAGCACCAGTAGTTTTTAAAATGCAATAGTATTGACGATTGTTGATCTAGAGACACTGGAAAGAAGTGTCATATTCACGATTCAAGAACTTTTTGTGTGGAATATGTTGCCTAATTTTTGTCAACTTGAATACATTCTATCATTGAATGGTGATTTGGCCGCGAAGAGATGCGATAAACTGAAACAAATTGTATACCAAGTGCAGTTTATAAAGTGCACGGTGACTGAAACGGTTCGCACATTATCCAAAACTCAACTGCGTATCATTTGTGAGGAATATTCACTTAATGGTACATGAGCTTTTGACTTGATTTGATGAACTCGTTCTCGTATGATATTTTAGAAACATAACGGGCATATACTTACTTGCATAATGATACTCATTATGATACAGATTCTTGACCAATCACAGGCAAGTTTACAAACCAAGTATTGACAATTAATCATTGAGAATCGTTCTAGTAAATGCTTTGTTCGATTGTGTACATTAAATTATACATTATATTATGCTTGTCACTTTTAATATCTTTTATTAGTAATTTTTTCGTGGAATATTATTTAAAGTAAATTGGATCTAATTTCACTTTAATCCTATTTGACTAGCGCAGTACTCCCTCGCAGGCGGATTGGTAACCACAAGCACCTGCGGCAGCACGCGAGGGTAGGATTAGTTGGCCTTGGCTGAATCCTAGTACAAGGCAACTGCCACGAAACGATTCAATGTTTTAACTTATAAAAGTTGTAGAAAAAGTACCGTATGAAACTCAATGTAATGGGTATTAAATACACATGTGAAATTTACGATACTCGCTTGTACCTCGCTCGTATCATAATATCACACTTGTGTATTAATATCCACCATTATATCATTGTTTCATAATGTACTATAGTATAAAATGTCGAAAAGTATTGGCCCGATGAAAAATAAGTAACAATAATATGTAAATATTAATTTAATGTAAAGTTTAAAAGAGACTTTGATCGCTTATGACCATTTTAAGCGATCGGGAAAAAAGTAAATAAAAGATAAAGTAACTAATAGTAACTATGAAAATAATAATAAAAGATGGAAAGCATTTAATTTTTATTTTAAAGGTAACTCATTAAGAGACTTGGTGCCTGGGAGGTTTTGCAATCAGTAGCTGCATCACCGGATCTCCGATGTTTGCAGGAGACTTTTCTAGATCATTGGGTGACGTTACTTGTGGGGAAGAGGGACGACTACACAGCTCGTATGGGAGTGGGGATACGGTAAGGAAGGATCTCGGGGGACCTGTAATCCGTTGAACTACAAACTGCTAATAAAGCATTCGCCAAGGAGTGATTAAGAAGCTGTGAAAACCAATAATAAGTGCGATAAAATTACATATTCGATCCCAACAAACTCTCTAGTATTTTAATGCATTAAGATTTCTGCCGTCCGCAATCGAACCTACAAGCGCCCAGTGACCTCCTAGGCCTCTTGATCGCCACAACCGTGAAAACAATTTGTATTTTGAACCGAATTCTAATCATAAGAGACGTCATTTCTATTCTTTTTGAACATTCACACATGAAAACGCCTCGTCAATCGGACTCTACATGTCGCTGCTTCGGGTCTGTTTTCATTATCAGTTACTTCGGCTCAGTATTAAGTGCATCATCAATGACGCAGTATGTGAACTACATCTGCGAGTAAATATGACTGTTGCTGTCGTAAAGCCAGTGCAAACATCCCAGCGTAGATACTTTTTAATATTTGAGAGTGAATTCTGCCGTACATTCACGCGGTGTTTTGCGTGTCGTGCGGGGCAGCCTCTCTTACAGAAAGCTGTGCACAGCGGACCCGAAACGATATCACAACCGTGAACAGAGTGATTTTCTTTTATTTAAAGACATTCAAAAAAGAGGAAACTTGCATTAATTAATGCAAATAATAAACAATGTGTGTACGTCATTGAGAATAAGAATAACCTTGATGTTACATTTTTAAAAAAGCAAAACTACTTGCTGGTACTTACAAATGTCAGAAGCCATTTTCCATTTTAGTTTGATTGATTGATTTTTTCGTGTTTCCGGGCGCGTCAACTACTTCGGTCATTAGTCCCGTTAGTGTAGTGCATGTATCTTTCTCGGGAGATGGCGGTGATCTTCCCCCGCTGGATGGCGAGATCCGGCGCCGACCTACCGTCGGCTAGTGGGGCTTCCCCCTAACCTGGACTCTCCCACCAGCGGGGCACCGCCCCAGCCGGGACAAGCTCTAAGCTCCCGACCGGTCTCCCGGAATGTGGTAGTTTAGTGCATGTTAGTGTAAGTGTGTGTGTGTAAGGGGAGAGGATAGAACAAGGAAGAGGAAGGACATATCGCGCGCGGTCCGTGGCCCGTTTGGTAGGGTACTGCTCCGGCATTCGCCTGGTGTTGATCGGAGAAACCACGGAAAACTACCGATCAGAGCAGCCGGCCGCTAGAATTCTCCTCCAGAGAGCGACTGAATTTGACCTACCTGAAACGCTAATGTCGAAAATCCTGCCGCCGTCAGGACTCGAACCTAGGACCTCCCGGTTAGAGGCGCTGCAGTGACATCAGTTGATGCACTGAGCTACCGCTACCGGTTTTTTCCATTTTAGTATTTACACTATAATTCGTAAATTAAAAGTTTAAATAATTAAATCAGAATTTTAAACATTTTTTGATTACTTCCGGGAACGTCAACTGCTACGGCCATTCGTTCCGTTAGTGTCGTGAATGATTGATTGATGGAAATGTCAGTATTCCCTTCGGGGTGATGATATCCGGCGCAATTCTACACGTCAGCTCGCTGGAGTTTCCCTCTCTAGGTATCTCCCCAACACCGCTCACGCCGCGGAGAGTTCTAAGCTCCCAATTGGTTCGTGGCTCGTTCGTTAGGGTACTGCTCTGGCATTCACCTGGTATTGACCGAAGAATTCACGGTAAACTACCGATCAAAGCAGCGGGCCGCTAGATTCTCCCGTAGACACTGACTGAATTCACCCTAGCTATGTAGTAGCTACGTCGACAATCCGCCACCGTCTGAACTCAATCCTTAGAACCCGTTGAGACACCGCAGAGCCGGAGGCAATACTGGCATAGCTAAACTCAATTCCGGTTTTGAAGAATAGATAAATAACACAGGATATTTTAAAATAAATGTTACAAACTTTTAGAACACATACGGGGTCGTCGAAATGATCACTTTTTACAAATAAACGTGGAATGGAAAAATTTCATAAAATAGTTATATTAATTTATACACGTTATACTTACCTCTGTTTTTTAGGCAATTTATTACGCACGCATGTTCGGAAACTCTCATTCTGACGCGGTCGAGAACACTTCATGTAGCATTTCAATGCCGAACAACTGTGCTTTTGGGATTGCCTAACTATCAGAACGCGAAGTCACCTTTGTAAATGCTTGTTTGTTCATTGTCAAAAAAATCATTTTCGACCACTCCACATGCTCTAGAAGTTCGTAATATTTATTCTCAGACACACTGAATATACTGAAAAAAAATATTACCCAAGGTATTTTGGTCAGTTACATAAAAATAGACTATAAAGAAGAAACGATACGAAGGGCCTAGTTTCTCATAACACTTTTCACAGCTTTGGTTTCCTTCAATGATTGGTAGTTTTTACCATTAAAACAATGACTTGTACGAGGAACGACATTTTGCTTTTACATACAAGGTTAGTTCCCTAAAACAAGATAGTTCCCTAGGTATTTTCTTGTTTTTAAAGTGTAATTTTATATAATTTCATTCATATGAACGTTTTGCCCTTTCGTATTATTCTTCGCTTGTTTCAAATTTCATTTCTAGAGTTGCAAATAATAGAAGCGCAAATGAGATTTGTTTGGGGGGGGGGGGGAGATTACAAGTATGTGTTCAGCACCATTGATATTTTCTTACGAATGAGTTTTCATTGATCTTGATTATAATCGTCTTTTTGTTTGTTGACTTACGGATAATATGTAAAGTAGTGTAATGGATTGTAGTAAGTAAATAATTCATATATTTAATTACTTTAGTTGGTATAGAAAGTTATTTTAATCCATATCTTTAATATGCATCATTGGCTTCTGAGAGAGGACTGAAGCTCCATCTGTCCATTCCACCTTGGGTGCACTATTGTAGAAGATATAAACTTACACAAACTCATTCTTATCATGAAAAACATACGCAAAAATGAAGGACGAAGCTTTATTTTAATCTGTTACTACACATTACGCACTGGGCCCCATCACGTTTGGCCTGCGTCCATTTCCATACAAAGCATCTTGTATCTAAATATTAGAAATATTCCCAACAACACGCAAGCTAAGAGAATGCAGTGAATCTATGGCTGTACAACGCATGACGCGCATACATTTTGGGACCAACATCAAACCCCTCCTCTGCACCAGATGTCTGGATTTAAGTCTACTCAACGGCAACACATGGCACGATTCGCCTACTCTTTGGGACAAGCAGCACGATGGAGCTCCCTGCAATGCACTGCAACTACATCTACACAACGCTAGCTATAGAACGATTTCCCTAAGGATGAGCCAAAGTGACAGTTCGCGAAAACAAGTGAACATCACATGTTATTCAAAGAAGTATCCCTCCGCCGCGACAGCTGTTCAGCTTCGTAAAGTGCTAATGGCTCCTCTGAAAACATCGCTATGTTTCGCTGAGGTATATGCACGTACGCGAGTCTGGGAAATATTTAAATTTTATTTCGTATGTGGAAAATCTCTTAACATGCTCTCACAATCAGTAAAAGAAAACTGCCACGAATGTGGCAAGCTCTCAATTGCAGCTCGC
The DNA here is from genome assembly GCA_011170035.1 of Teleogryllus occipitalis. NCBI lineage: Eukaryota > Metazoa > Arthropoda > Insecta > Orthoptera > Gryllidae > Teleogryllus > Teleogryllus occipitalis. The sequence goes on from BLKR01002903.1 coordinate 10,887, forward strand.
CGCACAACAGCACACAGGTCGGAACCACGTGCATCGGTACGCATCTCGCAAGTATCGGTTTTAAAATAAACAATATTTATCACACAAAAAGTAAATTCACTGTAATATATGAAGAACAAAAGAATTTTTACAGAAGAGTACATAAAACTGCACTTCGTAATTTCCATTATTTCTCGTGGCGCACTATATTTTTGTCGGACGAGGACATCACAAAAGGAAGAGTCGAAGCCATTTACAAGTTAGCCAACTGCAAACGAACGAATGCGGAAAGGGAGTCTAATGGGCTCAAGGGCACGACGACCACAGAACCACCAGTTATGTTGCCAGCACTAGCTGTCACTTTGGCTCATCCTTAGGAAAATCGCTCTCTACGCCATTGGGACCATTCCCACTCCACGCACGCTACGCAACGTCGCTGGGTCCATTTCGACCCAGGGCACTCGCGTGAGGTGGTCGCGTGCACTCGCGCTCTCAACGCTGCTCAGTGCTTACCGCGCGTGCCGGCTTTTTGTGGGTTACCAGTCACTGCAAAGGCTTCTGTTCTTTCCCTCTCTCATTTTTTAATAAAAATGGCCCGGCACGTCGGGGAAGCCCCAAAGCCGACTGGAAATGATGCTCATCCGCCCTCGCCAGCCCCGCCCTTTCCCCCGACCGCCCAATTCCGCCATTTCATCCCTCACATCCTATCCCACTCTATCCCTCCCCGCTACCTCCCTTCACGTTCACTTTCCCTCCATCTCGCCCCGTTCCTCGCCTCTCCGCCCCGCCCCGTTCCGCCCCGTCCCGTTCCGTCTCGCCCCATCCTGCCCCTCCCGCCCCATCCCGCACCAGCCGACTCCAACCCGCACCATCCTGCACCACCCGCCCTAGTCTGCCCCAACCCCAACCTACACCGTGCAGTATGGGGCGGATTATGGATTATGGGCCACGAATGGAAGTAACGGTAAGCGATGTACAAGTAATGGCAGGGATGTTCAGTATTCGAGGGGTTGGCGGGAGAAACGAAGTGGTTATGGTTGAGTGACGTCCATTGTTCGAAAGTATGGGCGGGGACCCTACGTGGGCGCAGGCGAAACTCAATGGGTGTCAGGCGGTGTCCTGATTTAAGAGCTATCGAAAGAGATGTGTTTTGAGTATTTGGGAAAGTACGGAAGAGCATCGATGACGTCCCTAATGATTTGGGCAGAAGTTGGGGTCTGATGAACGGGGTTGCAGGGGTTAGATGTAGAGGCAGTGATGAGGGCGGTGGGTCAAAGCAGCTGGAGGTGGTAGGGGCCGTGGCAGGGGCGTGGCTGAGTGGGGAGGTGGAGGTAGGATCGGCGGCGACGGCAGCCCAGCCCACGCAGCGGAAGCTTCACCAATCACATCGGGGCTTACCCGCGCGCTTTGATAATGCTTCCTCCGCAGCCGCGGCGCCCGCCGACGCCTCCTCACCTGAAGACGGCCGAAATCTGCGGGGCCGGCCTCACCAAAAATCAATACGTCACGCAGCATGGGCGCGGCTGGAGCCCCCCCCCCCCCGCCACCCGCGCGGGTCCACGCTGCCACGCAACAGGGGGCGCGTTATCTCCCGTGCGGCCCCTCCGCGGCCGCTCCCAGCCGCGCGCCCCGCGCTCCCTCCCGGGCGGCGCCCGACCCTCGCCCCGCGCCCTCCCTCTGACCCGCTGCACGACTCGCTCCCAGCCCCGCCCCCGGACTCAACCTCCGCTCCGCTCCACTCCGCCACGCCCCCGCTCCGTCTCCACCCCTCTCCCGCCCTGGCCCCGTCCCTTACCCGCCCTGTCTTTCCCCCGCCGCTGCCCCGCGCCCTGGGCCTCTCCCGCTGCGCGAACCGCCCCCCCAACCCGCCCTCGTTCCGTCCCTACCCCGCCCCCCACCCCGACCCCGCCCCATCCCCGTCACACCTCCTCCCCGCATCCACTCCGCCCCCGTCACAGCCCCGCCCCTCACCCGCACCCGCACCGCTCCCGTCCCACCCCTTAGCACCCCCGTCCCCCTACCCCCTCATCCGCCCAGCCCACGCCCCGCGCCCTCGCCGTGTTCCGCTGCGCGACCCGCCCCCGGCCCCGCTCCCGGCCGCCCCCGGCCTACCTACGCCCCGTCCCACTCCGTTCCCAACCCGCCCCCGCCCCATCCCCGCTCCCCCCTGACACCGTCCCTCACCCGCCCCGCCCTTCAGCCACCCCCGCCCTGCGCCCTGGCCCTTTCCGACTGCGCGACCCGCCCCACGCCCCGCCACCGTCCCACCCTCACCCCGCCCTCGCTCCGACCCCACCCCAGGTCCTCCCCATCCCTGTCTCACCCCCGCCCTGCCCCACCTCCACTCCACCCCGCCCCTCATACGCACCTGTTCCGCTCCGTACCACCCCGCCTAATCTCCGTCCCCGCCAAGCACCCCGCCACACACCCCACCCCGCCCTGGCGCTTTCCCGCTGCGCACCCCGCCTTCCGCGCTGCGCTTGTGCGCGCCCGGGCCCGCGTGAAGCGCGGAATTGCACTTCATTATGCGCGTTTACGCTTCATTTTTATGCATGAACGGTGATTTCCGGGTGACGCCCTCCTCCATCTCCTCCATGGCGGATATCGACACATGAACTGAAGGGTCGACACCGGGCGCCGACCGCCGCTTGACTCGGGAGCCCCGAGTCCGCAGTTTGAACCCTGAGGTACCCCTTTACGAGACTGTGGTTTGGTGGCGATTTTTTAAAATCTATGTATTCACTGGATCTACCGAGCACGAGACCAAAGCTTCAAAACGGTTTCTGAAGCGTTTAAGCGGAAACATTAGTGGCGTAAGCATATGCATTTTATTTGAATTTAAGTATAAGATGAGTTCATTGGCTGGGCTCATGAGTCGAGTCCCCTTGAAACAATTTTCTTCTTCCTTTTGCTTATTTCATAATTATGAGCCTTGCCGGAGTGTATTGAATTTCTAAAAGAACTACGTTATCAATGAGATTCGTTGGATATTCAAGTTCTGAGCATATACTTAATTCTTGATACTTTCCTTCTAATCCAGAAGTTTTCAAACTGCGTTGCGGCTTACAGGGGCTTCGCGGCCGTATGGTAGGGGCCTCGCGGTTATTTATTGAAATGTTCTTTAGATTTTACTTACTTTAATACTTGGGTCCTAATGTCTACGAAATAAGTTTGTACTATCATACTATATGTTATTTGTAATATATATGATTTATTTTACTAATTAATTGTGGGTTAATTGAAGCTAGCAAGTTCTTTACCAATAAGCTTCTGTGGCTTCTTTAGCATCCACGTACATCCCTAGCGCGCATCGCGGCCGGGTTTATTTACTCTTCTCTCTACCCACGCAGGTCACGAGTTCCCGTGCTCACGCGAGAGGGCGGCGGTGACACAAAAAGTGCTAATTAGAATGAAGTAATAATTAAGCCTATTATAGCACTTATTCATTTGTGTTGAATCTTAGTAAGCGCATATTAACCCTTATATTTGAACTTACTGTTACCAGAAGAGCCGCGGAATGCTTCGTTTCGGTCAAGGGAGCCGTGGACGGAAAAAAATTGAAAACCCCTGTTCTAATCTATTTACTTTTTTTGTATTGCAACATCATGATTGAAGTTGTAACTTCTCCCATTCGTCATTGTCATCTTAAATTTGAATACCGTCTTCCCTTTGAAAAAAACTTTCCTTTATTGTTTGACCCAAGATTATTTGTAACTATTTTAAAATACGTCTTGCAGAGTATTAAAAATATTTTTTCTATTCAAAATTCCAACTCATTCGCACGGTGTGTGTACTCATTTGGCATCATGAGAGATTAATAAGAGAACGTTTTTTGTTCATGAACGTAGCCTTTCCAACCAAGTACAATTCGGGGAAGGTTTGCTTAAAACAGGAGCATGGCAGAGAATAAAACAAAATCACAAATTAATGTTGAGAAAATAAGCACCAGTCCTGGAATGGTGTGATTTATTAATTCTGTTTCTAATTACGCATTCTTAGAATCTTAAATCCCTACCATTAAATGCCTCTTAGAGCTAAAAAATTTTAACTAAAACCTCTCTCTTAATAAAACTTCATTGGAATTATATTTCTGCCCAGTAAAGCTAAATTTAAAAAATGAAGTTGCATGTCCTTTTTAGATGAAGAATGTTCGCTAAAACTACGTTTGTTTTTCTTCTTTACCTTCTCGTTTACTTACGTACACATATGGAGTAATACACGTAGAATCGAGAAAGTTATGTAATGCTGCGGAAAATAGATTTCAACGAAAATACACGTTCTGGGGGGGCCCTAATATAGAACAAATATTTTTTTCAAAACGTCCGACCGTGTGTAAATGTGACACTAGTGCCTAAAATATGCGTAGGATTTTTCCAAAATGGATATTCTCTGAATGTCTGACTCGACTTAAAGCTCTGCCATTTTGAAAAACATTCTTTAAATTTTGGGGGTACTTTACATGAAGCTCCTAGTACATTTTCAATTTTTTTTCAGTAATGGTTCCCAATTTTTCTTTAAATTTCTTGTAAGTATAAAGCAAAATACACTTTTAAAGGTTGCATAAGTCCTATTTTCACTTTTAACTCTGAAGTTTCGAAAATTGAAGAAGTCTGGAATCTATTCGAGGTCTCTTTACAACTACAATATTGATGACGGTGATTTTTTTATTTAAATCAGATTTGTTCTTCAAAACTAGTTCTTCCGTTAATGTCATGTACATTTTTTGAAAGTTTGAGTAGTTTTTGCGCTAAATTGAGTGAAAAATATGCAATATAAAAAATACCAAAAATAAGAATATCTCAAAAACGGCTCCAATCTTTTTCTTCGACCTTTGGGTAGAATAGTGCTAAATGTACTGCATCAGATGCACAAACGACTTTTTGATGTAATCTGTACTTTTTTCTAATATTAAAGGAAAATATTTTTTATTTATCTCTATCGTAGTTAATATTTACATTACCAGCGATTTGTATAAATTATTGAAATTCTGCGTACAATAGTTTCAAATAATTTCTGATGAAGTTTATCGAAAACTCCAAAGTTTGAGGTGAAAATGAGCTTGAAAATGTGCATTTTCAGAAGCGCTCCAACTACATTTTCTCAAAAAGGGCTTCAAATTTTTGAAAGGAAGTTTCCTCGTAAGAAGAACTTTTCTCTTCACAAATTCTTAATGTCATGTTGCAATTCTATCATTAGGGGACTGAAAAATTGAGAATATGTGAAAAAGTATAGTTTTGGACGGCGATAGGATGACAGGTGGGAAGAGGATGGGGAAAACTAAAAGGCTAGCCCAGACCAAATAAATTAGAAATCTAACTAGTATGAGAATGCCTATGCTATTCTGTATCACTACTAGTGATACATTACAAGCCTAGAAAAATTCAACGAGATTTTACTTATAACTCATTAGTTTATAATTAAGCAAGAAATGGATCTCTACTAGAAATTATGTTTTCTTCTTATAATTTTGATACTGAGGGGAATATGTATTTGCTTTTCGTGAAGTTTCCCTTACTAAACAAATTGACGCAAGTTGTCCATGTGATCTGAATACGAGTAAAGCTAACGTTTTGAATCTGTATTTTATAAAACTAAAAATCTATCGTTTTTTGAATACGAACTATCACGAAAAGAAGAGCTTGCATCTCAATCTGTTGGGAGCCGACGACTCTTCACAAAATGTTCAGCGGTCTCAATCCTGTTACGACGGAAAGAATGGAGAGGCTGGGCAACGAGAGAATACTGTATTATCCCGCGATGTGCATTGGACTTGCAGCTAGCCGCATGTAGCTGAAAGTACATTTCAAACACAAAGAGCTATTTCTGGCCCCATTTTTCTCTTGCATCTATACCGAACCGTTGTAACAACTCGCTCATGTGTTTTGTTCTTTTTTCGATTTCTTTATTACACCTCTCAAAAATTGTTCAGGCCACTCGTCTCCCGTCCCACCCAGACTTTTCCCCCGCCACAGTCAATCGCGACTAGCCGTGGCTCTCCATACAAGCACCTCGTATCATCCAGCACCAGGTCACTGGCAGTTGGCGAGACGAGTCAATGGGGACGCGAGAGAGGGACGCAGATGTGGAAACTACAGAGTTCGGGAGAAATGTAGCGTACGGAGAACTGCCACAATCGTCTCATTTTCTACCACCATTTCCAGCCACACCCACTCCACCATTTCATCTTTTCTCTTTGCTTTTGCCGCCATCGCCCCCCCCCCACACACATCCCCTCTTCCGCAGTCGCTCCCTTTTTCTGCCCTGTCCCAGTAATCGTCATTGTCATCGTCCTTCCTATCCTACCCTCCCCCGTCCCCCTTTCAGCCAACCATCCCGCCCCTTACTTTTCACATGCGACAGGTATCCGGATAAGAAGTTACAGTATGAGAGAAATTGGACTGCGAAGTGCTGCTTCATGCATTACCTCATCCACCACCTCTATCACCACCTCCTCTTACACCACCTCCTCTTTCACCAAGTCCTCTTTCATCAAGCCCTCTTTCATCAAGTCCTCTTTCAACAAGTCCTCTTTCACCACCTCCTCTTTCACCCCTTTCTCTTTCACCACTTCCTCTTTCACCACTTCCTCTTTCACCCCCTCCTCTTTCACCAAGTCCTCTTTCATCAAGTCCTCTTTCACAACCTCCTCTTCCACTCGCGCCGGCCCTCCAGTTCTCTACCCGGATTCCCTTCGCTGCCGCCCCCGCTGGCGCCGCGGCCTCCACTCCCGCACCGCCTCCACGGGCTCCACCGCTGGCGCCGCGTGATCCTCTAATTCACAGCAATGAAAGGCGTCGCTGAATCAGAAACTGACAGCCGAGCTGGCAACCCCGTGATAACGGCACAATACTTTCCAACGCAAACAAAAACGACAAAACTCATACACCTTGTTTGCAGACACAAACGTGCAAGCGCGCGGGCGCTCGGAAAGAGGATTTCTGTTTGTTTTAAATACCCTTTGGCCGCAGTGAATGCCGTTAGTAATTAATAGGAATGTATTTATTGCAATTACATAAAGAGTTATTGATTGGATGAAAACTAGCAGAATTGCTGCGTTTTGTCTCTGTGATTGATTTTTCACGAGCCGCTGGAGTCGCGTTCAATGGCAGAACTTATCAGGCCGCGGGCAGTCGCCTCTGCGGTACCGCGGGCGGCGGCGGGCGCGGCGGCGGTGCAGGTGGCGACGGGGGCGGGGCACGAGGTGGAAGGAGCAGTTGGCGGTGTAGGGAGTAGGTGGCGAGAGGAGGCGGGGGCGGGTGGAGGACGGGGTGGGAGGACGATTGATTGATTGATTTTTTCGTGTTTCCGGGCGCGTCAACTGCTCTGGTCATTAGTCCAGTTAGTGTAGTGCAATTTTTTTCCTCGGGAGATGGCGGTGAATTTCCCCCGCTGGATGGCGAGATCCGGCGCCGACCTACCGTTGGCTAGTGAGGTTTCCCCCTAACCAGAACTCTCCCACCAGCGGGGCACCGCCCCAACCGGGACAGGCTCTAAGCTCCCGACCGGTCTCCCGGAATATGTGGTAGTGTAGTGCATGATAGTGTAAGTGTGTGTGTAAGGGGAGAGGAGAGGACAAGGAATGGGAAGGACAGATCGCGCGCGGTCCGTGGCCCGTTTGTTAGGGTACTGCTCCGGCATTCGCGCGGTGTTGATTGGAGAAACCACGGAAAACTACCGATCAGAGCAGCCGGCCGCTGGAATTCTCCTCCAGACAGCGACTGAATTGGACCTAGCTGAAGAGCTAGTGTCGAAAATCCTGCCGCCGTGGGGAGTGGGAACCTAGGACCTCCCGGTCAGATGCGCTGCAGTGTCATCAGTTGATGCACTGGGCCACCGCTCCCGGTGTGGGAGGACGGGTTGGCGGGTGGTGTCGGAGGAGGGCGGAGGTGGGGTCGGGTGGAAGCGCTAGCGATGAACGCTCTGCCTGTTCACCATTTTGATGTCACACAGTCGTTGACGACGATGTTCTGGTAGAATCGAAGTTCGTAGTAACGGTGTTTCTGATTACTAGAGACAGGATTTTAGTTCACTATTAAATGCTAAAATATGCATCCAAACATGCACTATCAAATAGCCAAATATGCGCGATGCAAGGTAAAAATGGACAAAACATGCACAATCAAATTTTATTTTACTTGAATTTTTAGTTATATTGCCTTTTTTAGAAGTGAACAATTAATAATTTTTCTGAACTGTTCCATATCAACTCTAGTTTTGTTACTATGATAAATAGATGCAAGATCCTGACCCCACATGAAACTTTTTAGAACACTGCATAAATAAATTTAAATTATATAGAGCTACATATTTCTTAAGAAGAGAATTTTGCTACAAATTAACAAATTTTGAAAGAAATTTTACCCACATTTTATTACAAATTAATGTCAGATTTAATTTAAGACAAGCTTACTTTACGAAATCGTATTTTGCCAAACGTTGAGGTTCAAACTATCTGTGAAGAAATTATATAGGTTCGAATTCGAGACTTGGTCATAGAAATCAGGTTTAGTACGTACTTGTTATGTCATACTACTTGTTGATAATTTTTTTTCTTTTTACGGACATAGCGATACTACTAGTACTTCGAACGAAATTAAAAGAAAAAAATATGAAATACTTCACGATTTAAATTTTTTCAATAACATTAAAAATAATAGTGACAAAATTCTGAAAATCGAGAAAAATGTTTGGAAGAAATGTGCATACAACAACATAAAATAATTATTTAAAAACAATGTGCCAAACTTTCTACAAAAAAATTTCTTGAACCTCAGAAAAATCTCAACATGGCTAAAAATTATTCAGAGTAGTCCGAAAATAATTTTATTAGGTTCATTTATTCAAGTTTTGTTTTTCGTTTCATATCTATTTCATTGACATTGTTTTCTTCTTTTCTGAGTTTCAGTATTTCAAAATATCCGTAATTTCTGCACAACATTAGACTTGAACACTAAACATTTCGACTAGAAAATCCCATCAATAGATATAATTTTTAATCGATCAATTTTTACAGTGTAGCCCACTTAATTCTTTATTGCCAGAATTGGAATAAATTACATTTCCATCCTGCAGCCAATTGTTTCTAATCCTTTGTTTGGGAAGTGTTGAACACGAAGACTTACAAGAAGTCATTTTATACTTAATTTCACAATTAAGAAACTTGTGTTTATCCTCTGTTGCACGCGATCAGACTGAGAGCCTGCTCTTGATTATTTTTCTTCCACTTTGTCAGTTATCAAATGATAGTGACTTTTGGCTTCGTGTATCTCCAGTATCCTTTGCGACGTATCATAAGGCGTTGATAATTCATTTCGAGATCGTTGCTCCCCGCACGTGAACTCGCGTCGCAAATTCAAGAAATGTACCGGAAGGTTAAAATGTGTATTATAACAAAATGCACTAAAGACGTCTGTGTGCTATCAGGATCTAAGTTTAGTATACTATTAATACAAAAAATGTGTCAGTTTTAATATTCACAAATTATGGAGAGAAATAATAAGGAAGTACGTAATATGCTAGATAGAAGTATAAATATGCAGTATTAATTACAAAAAGGCCAAACATGTAAAATGGATGAATTTCTCCAAAAGACAACCAAAACATTCACGGAAAAAGTACGCATTTTTTAAACGCGTTTTTCATGAAATACATAGTTAGAAAGTTTGAAATCTCGACGAAGCTTAAATAAAAACAAGCATTAGCATGGAAATCCATCTCTACTGATGCATCTCTTGCATTTCTACTGATGACCAAGTGGTGCATGTGACCAAGTGACGTACTCGTGCGTCGGCGGGGGCTGAGGAGAAAAGCGAAAGCTTAGGGGCCCACCCGGAGGTGAGTGCTCCCCGATAGAACAAGTTTATGTGTAATATAGTGGACCACACAGGGTCTATACTGACTGGTGCTATTTATTCTTATGCAGTTCCTATGCGTCATTGTCAGACAAGAATAAAAACTGTATAAAGCAACTTGAAAGTTACAGTTCGACAATAAACACGTTGCAATGGATTAGTTTCTTAGGAATAAATGTGGATTAATAATTTTGATATTACATTAAATAACATTTAAAACGCACGAATACTTTTCCTTCTTTGCTATTGTCGTTGGCGATGTCTTCAAAAATATAACCGTGTTCATGACGATTATAGGCGTTAACTTTCCATTATTGCATTGAACATAAGTGCTTAAAAATTTTCTTTGACGTTTCTCGAAAATTCAAAACTTCCCTGTGAAAATGAAATCAAAATTGGGCATTTTCAGAAACGTTGAAACGACATTTTCTCAAAAACGGTTCCAGATTTTCCAATGAAAATTTTCTTACAGGATTGTTTTACTCTTCTGTAATATTCTTAAAGATGTTTTTGAGTTATACTACTCGGAGAATACTAGGAAAAATTGAAAATAATATGACAAAAGTTTGTTTTGATGCCGACAAGTAACAGCTGGGGGACGGTGAGGCAATACCGGAAAACTAGCCTAGACTAAAAAAATTAGAATACTAACTAAGGCTAGAAAATTTGTGCCATTCTGTGGTACTACTAGACCGTGAATGAGTTTTTAAAAGCTTTAAATATTTTCATTATCAAGTAAATACAGGTTTTAATGAAAACTTCTAAAAATTTGCAACCTTCTGAAACTCCTGATTTATTGAACTGACTGTTAAAGGTTCGTTAATCATTTTGACGTTTCACTGAACATAAAAGTTCTTAGATTTTCACACAAAGAAATAATTATCTGCTTTTTAGATTAATTATTTTGTGAATATCGTCCTTTATTTAGTTACTGCAGTGTGTTTCAGAATATTTTTCCAAAACCGATTTAGAAGACCGCTGTCTACTGTGATTCATGAATACTTATTATTTACACTGGTTTTGTTTATCTATTCCTATAGTGATATTAAACTATTGGGGTGCAGCAGGAAAAAATGCCGCTAAACAACACAACAGAAAATGTTTTTAAGTAGTACGCACACTGCTCAAGAACAAAAAATAAAATTCATATCTTCACTATGTGCAGGTTTTTTCAGCTCTCTTTTTGTTTCTAGTACAGCTTTGGATGAGTTACTATTTTGTTAGCAATACAGAAAAATCAAATCTGCAGTTCATTTACCGTTACAAATAATATTTTTATAACTCGGGAACGAAAATATCTAGTTTTTCAAAGGTTAAACTCGCTCTTTTTAAATTATTATTATTATTATTATTATTATTATTATTATTATTATTATTATTATTATTATTATTATTATTTTAAAAACTGTCTTAATCCTTCAAATATTAATAGTGAAATTGTTGGTAAGGGATTCTGCAATTCTGCAACTCAAGAAAGCGTGAGCAGATGATTTTCTCCCCCATACGTCACATACAGGTTTTTATTATTTTTTGACTAAGTAAATATCTAATATCGAAAAATACCCTGATATAACACAACAATTAATTAAATATTTTGATAAAAACAGCCTTCACATATTCTCCGGTAACATGATGAGAATATAAGGATAGACATTTTTACATAACAAGAATATAAACTGTGTAACACACAGTGTTACTGTTCGAACACAATACGTGAATAGCAAATATTTAATGGCGAGCGGCGTCCTCATTGAATAGTGATTCCGGACGCACCAAAGCCAAGATAATTAGTGCCGTGAGTGTAGTGCATTTTTATCCAACGAAGTGACGGTGGTCTTTTCTCGCTGTATTGCGAGATCCGGTGCCGACACGGCTAGATCTTGTTGGCAAGTGTTTTTTTTTTTCAAATAGGTATCTCACACCAGCGGGCACCGCCCCGGACGGGGCAATTTCTAAACTCCGAATGAAAGATCGCGCGCGGTCCGTGGCCCATTTGTTAGGGTGCTGTTCCGGCATTCACCGGAGAAACCGATCAGGGAAACAATGGAAAACTAGTTCAGTTCGTTGTTACTGTAAAACATAAGCATTTAAATGTAGTGCGACAATGAAATTCTATTTTTTTGTTGAAAGTACATTTGCACACTCTTATGATTTAGTGTTAGATACATATCCTTCTTCAACAATTTATATCAAAGCTAACTTTCCATCGAGATCATTCTCTCTAGAATATCCAGTAATCTGCAGAGCTGTATTTTCAATCGTAAAGAATGTGATTGAGGAATAACAAACTTGACTTTAATGCAACGAACCAAGAACAGTGCGAACCGCGACAATCGCATTTTAAATCACTGCACGCTGCGTTGGCACTGTTCGGCCCCGCGCCTTGCCGGCCGACCGCCTGTCCCTGGGGAACGCCTGCCGGGACCGCGCGTGTTGGCGAGGGGATCGGGCACCTCCGCACCGCCAGCAACCCACGCGGGAAATCCACAAACGACGACCGCATCAAGAGGGCGCAAGGAGGGCTGCTCCCTACAGCTCCCGCGTCTCTACCTTGCTCTACCTTGCCCGGCCCTGCGCTGCTCTCCCGTGCTGCGCGCCCGGTCCCCAGGCTCAGCTAGGCAACTCCGCACGCCGGACCCTCCGCCTCTGCCGGGTTCATCAGCAACAGCGGTTTGCAAACAATGCGCCGAGTCAATTGATTGATTGATTGATTGATTCGGTCATTAGTCCCGTTTGTGTAGTGCATGCTTTTTTCTCGGGAGATGGTGATCTTACCCTGCTGTATGGCGAGATCCGGCGCCGACCTACCGTCGGCTAGCGGGGTTTCCCCCTAACTCTGCCACCTAGCCTCTCCCACTAGCGGGGCACCGCCCCAGCCGGGACAAGCTCTAAGTTCCCCACCGGTCTCCCGGAATATGTGGTAGTGTAGTGCATGTTAGTGTAAGGGCAGAGGATAGGACAAGGAAAAGGAAGGACAGATCGCTCGCGGTCGTTTGGTACGCGACCCGTTTGGTACAATACTACTCCGGCACTCGCCTGGTGTTCATCGGAGAAACCACGGGAAACTACCGATCAGAGCAGCCGGCCACTAGAATTCTCCTCCAGACAGCGACTGAATTCGACCTAGCTGAAAAGCTAGTGTCGAAAATCCTGCCGCCGTCAGGACTCGAAACTAGGACCTCCCGGTCAAAAGCGCTGCAGTGACATCAGTTGATGCACTGCGATACCGCTCCCGGTCGCCAAGTCAAGGTTCTACTTCGCAACCGTTGTCTTTATAGTGTTTTTTTTATTTTTCCAAGTAAATTTCGGTGATGGCTCGCACAAACTGCCTATTTCCGACCGTTCATGACACACTTTCCGCGTATTCATTTCATAGTTTCCTTTTCCCATATCTACAACGTAGTATTGATCTTATATTCTATAACATTTCTAAGAGTTCTAGATGACGAGCGTATAATATACTACGGATAAAACAGCCTATTTAGTACGAATCACAAGGACGACTTCGTAAGTTCCTGAAAAATATTTTCTGCAAGTATGTGAGGGTAGCGTGAAAGTAAAACTCGTAATATCCAGTAGTTTCATCTACTACGTGCGTGGCCTGAAGATGTCCATTATTAGCGCGCAGTCATTTGTATCTCGACTGTATTCCAGAAGGCAGCTTTTTCCTCCCTCGCTGATTTCCATCGTTTTCTTTCTAATTACCTCCGGGGACAAGTCGCAGTCGCAGCAACAGACGGAGGCCGCTGGTGGAAGGGGAGGGGGAGGGGGGAGGGGGGTCGCAGCGAAACGACTGCGATTCCAGGGCTCCTCTCCTCAGGCTGCTCTTAATTGGCGCCGGGGGGCGGGGCATCCGAGGGGGGAGGCGAAAAGAGCAGACGGAAGCGCGCGCCGCCCGACCCGGCCTCACATAGGACGTTCATGAAGCCCTAAGTATTTCGCAGCCCTCTCTGTTCAGATGGTTTTTCTCCGTTAGGTTGTCTACGAACCATTTCTTTTTCTATGTATTCCCTGTGTGTCACCGTCTCTTTCTGTCTCCGTCTCTCTCTCTCTCTCTCCGTCTCTCTCTCTCTCTCTCCTGTCTCTGCATTTGTCGCTCTCTGTTTCTCTCTCTCTGTCTCTCTCAATCTCTATCTCTTCGTTTCTCTCAGTCTGTCGCTGTCTCTTTGTCTGTCTCTGCCTACCTCTGTGACAGAATCTCTGGAACTCTGTCGTGCTTTATCCCTGGAATTGGCCACAGGAATCTCCGGAAATGACTGAGTAGAGCAGTCAAGGTTTAGATTTTTCATCCAGTAGAGGCATCATCCGGCTTAACTAGTCCGACATAGCCAGTGTCAAAAATGCGGTAACGTCAAGCTTCGATTGACGATTGACGACTTTCCGGTACGCAATAATCTAGTTCCGGATTCACGAACAGAGAAACTGACGTACCCTACTTGTCTTAACGATTTCGTAGCTAAAAAGTCTTAACTATTTCCTTTTATTAACTCGCCGTTCAAACATTCAGTTCTGTTACACACTTACTCCCTTATTAGATTTTACCTAAAAGCTGAAGATATTGCATTTATAACTGAACTATAGTAAGGATCAAACTCATACATTAATATTCTAAAATATTTATCTACATTGGCAAACATAATATTGTATAATAATGGCTTTATATTTTTACTAATAACGGCCTCTTCCAGCTATGCTTTAAAAAAAAGCTGCAAGTTGCGCCCAGCGACCGAAACGGTGTGGCAGTTACCACCATTAAATTCCGCAAATTTGTATTTATCTTACACTCCATCCAGACCGGCTGGGTACAGTTCCTTCAAAATAATTCTAAACTAGTGGTGATACAGAATGGCACAGACTTTCTTGTCCATTCTGTAAAGTTTTAAAATTTCCATTCTGTGGACTGGCTTTACGATCTTCCCCATCCCTTTGCCTGCTGCCATCTATCGCCACTCAAAGTACTTTTTTTAAAAATAATTTTGCAATTTTTCGGTTTCCTAATAGTAGAACCAAAGTGTTACTTAACAAATATTGCCGAAGAGTAAAACCTACAGTAAGCGTTACTGTAAATGAAAAAATTGAAGCTCTTTTTCTCAGGAATCTATTCAGTTTTTCATTTGAAGTACTTCTATTCACAACTGCAATAATGTATTGAAATTACTTGAAATGTGCATATTAACTACGTGAGATATTAAAAAAATACATTTGTATAACTTGTTAAAGAAAAAATCGATATGGCGTTTAAGTCATCTTGTAGTCAGACCAGTCCAAGGAAATTAGAAAACTATACTACGAGAAAGTCTGTGCCATTATATAGCACCTATAGTTTTGTTAAATTTCCTTGGTGTGGTCTGGCTTTTAAGGCCTTGCTCTCAAGTGTCTTACTGTCTGACCAGCTGCCATATATCGTCGCCCAAAGTATATTTTTTTATACTATCTCAATCGTTTGCGGGCGGGCGGGTGGGTGGGTGGGCGTTTGGGCGGGATTTATCTACTTTTTCGTATTCAGGGCCCGTCAATGAATTTTTTTCTGCCGAAAATCCGCCGTTTTTTCGCGCATCATTACATACCTTTCTCTATACTACGTATATTACTCCGTATATACGTACGTATACGAGAAAGTATATATGTGAAGATTATGAACAATGAATAAATTTTAGTTTTTTCTACCACTACCACAAGGGCTTTTTAAACTGGTTAACAAATACGGAGGAAGAATTTACGCGCATTTCCACAAATACCCAAATGAGAATCTTATCCAGGCAAAATATTCTTAGAAATAAAGAAGTACATGGAGCTAATACAAAAAAGAAACATAGTTTGAGTTTTACACTATATCACACATTCTCATCCTGGAAATGCCGCGTAAACCTGGAAGGCCTTTTAACTTAGAATACATTTTTCTGTAGCGTTTTGAATGTTCTAAAGTTCTATAATCACGAAGTGGTGCTTTGGTATCTTTTATTATGTCAATGACTATCATTAAAATATCATTTTTGTCAATTTTTAGTAACTGTAAAGTTAATAAAGAACGCGTTTCCGCATTTACCGACACTTCCGGATTCACCCGACTTTCCTGTAATATTTTGAAATGTCTCATTAGTAAACTTGTAAGATGTGTACCATTGGAATGTTGACGTTGGCAAATGGATGTCTAACTTAACTATAGTTGATTTCGTTGTGTACAAAATGTGCTGATTATAATAACCAAAAATATGCTTTGAAACTTGATGTGACAAAGCACTTACATTCTCATCATACAATGTGCTTGTAATTTGGGGCAAAGGGCACTATCCTCGTTAGAGATCAGTGGTCGTAGTTCATAAGCTGTAAAATTCTTATTTAAGGTTCTATTTTCTTCTCTTTTGTCACTCCTGTCCTCTATCATCGTTCGGACTCTCTGCGCCATAGTACCAGCAAAGCGTATGATGAGAACGGGAGCTGTTAGCCGTAGTAATCCTTTCAGCACATATTTTAGCGGGAATTTTATATATAGAAGTCATTCTTTTATACATGAGGTTTAAGAATATATGTTACAAACTTTTAGGGCATGTAGATAATCAAAGATGATTACATTTTTGCCAATTCACATGTGGTGGAACATTTCATTTAACGGAGTATACCTGTGGCATTTTTTTAAAATGGCGCGTATGTTTGAGACGTCAACTCATCCTGCAAAATAATTGTGCCCAGAACACTTTGCACCACGTATGGAAAATAGTAGGTGGGATTCGCGATGAACTTTAAATTACTGTGATGCCCTCACTGTATCTTTTCCAGAGACGAGGCCTCATTTTCAAACTCTTACATTTTAAACTCCGTAACCAATCATGAGTGTGTGTTGCCTCCGTAAATATTTACTACACTTTTGACAGGGCACTACATGTTAGTTTTATTGTTATCGTGTGGCAGGGTATTGGTTATCAGTTGTTTTGGTCATTCGTTTTGTCACATTGCCTCAGCCCCATACGCCTTACGTTTGTGAAGGAGACGTTGCATTCTCTCTTCGAAGAAGGGCCACATGCTGTAAGGCGTGGTACAAGACAACAAGCCACCTGAACAATCCTCGGCCTTCGTTAGGGGGAACCTCTGTGAGACATACAACTTGTAGTGGCTTCGGGAGTGGGGGTCTCATTGCGTGGCCTCCTAGGTCGTTGGATTTCATATACCTAGATTCATTCTGTGAACTCAAATGTACTTCCTTGTTTTCGAAACGCCAGTGAGGACAGAGGAATATCTGGTGGCGAGAATTTCATTCGCAGCTTGCTGTATTCGAGACTACATCAGATATTTTCCAGAGGACGAGTCCCTTGCAACGCCGTTACCTTGCACCACTTCATGACCGTAATTTCGAACACTTTTTGTTGTTAACAATAAAGAAAAGTAACTCAATATTTGACTGTGAGCACATCACGTGGGTTCATGCACTTTCCAACAACAGTGAAGAATGAGTTGTCCACTAATGATTGACGCAATATTAGAAATATCTTGTGTTTAATGAAATTTACCACGTGTGTATTGACAAAAGGAGATCACCTGCAATCCCCTATACGATGTAGATTTTGTACCACTTATTTGGAACATTCTGTTTATTTTTTATTTAATTTTTAATTTTTACTTTTCCTCTCTCTACTGTAGTATTGGGAGAAAAGTATTGGAATCACCGCAACAATATGATCTCAAATTTCTGGTCGTAAAATCGTGTTTAAGATTCTTTTGAGTGGCAACTTTGCACACACGTTAAGATATTAGAGCCCTTTCAAAGATATTTAAGATAGTTGGTTGTGTCGAGGATATAGACAATATATTGTATCCTAAAATCAGGATGTCTGTGAATGGATGAAAGGATAGAAGAATGGGTCACTCATAACTCTGCCAGATTAGACTCTTTTAAGGTGAAACTTGGTCAATGCGTCAGGAGTAAGATGTATGTAGAAGATTTGGAAGGTATTTTGATTTCTTTTTTTTGAAGGGAGGGGACGTATTTTATATGAAGTTCATGTGACAGTTTCACTCTTCTTGTAAATGTCAGAAAATTGTCAGTGACTAGCAGGAAAATATTTATTTGTTAGAATAGACGAAATGTAGTGTATGACAATTTACGTATTTGATATTGTTCTGATTTTCAATGAAACTTCTGAAATTTTGTAAATTGCATAAATTTAAAGTTATTTGTGAATTTATCCTACATCTTCAATATTAAAGCCAGAGATTTCTTTCTCAATGCAATTTATTCCTCAATTTTATATCTTTAAATTGTCAGGCACATTGAAATAATATGGTTACCTGATGAGTAATTGCTAGTGACGCTAAGAGTAGAAAATGTTTCGGTAGGCCGCGCATTCCTCACTTGCTTTGTTAATAAAACAACAAAAGCCTACAAAAATTGGATATAAATATTTTATACTCTTTTTAATATATATATATATATATATATATATATATATATATATATATATATATATATATATTAAAAAGAATTTAGAGTGAAAATTTTGTTGACATACCATGACCAGAAGCAGTAGAAACAAAAGGATCCTCTTGCAGAGTGGGATTTTTGGGATTGCTCATTATTACCACAGAATGGATTTCACAATTAATGAACGTGACGAGCCAGAGACAAAAATATTTTCCGAACACGTTGCTGTCTTATTTTAATTTATTGTGTATGCATTGTAATTATGTAAATTTGTATTTATTCTAAAACCTTAACAGACACTGGGAGCGATGTAACAGGGTATAAGAGAAGTTATATTAAACATTAACGAGCTATCATGTAGCACTTTTGGAATTTGCTGCTGACAAATTCTACTTAATAGGAGGAAACCCTCCTTAATAGGAATTAATAAAAGGAGAAGCTCTTATATTTCTCTACAATTCAGTGTTATAATCATTGAACCATGATGTTTTAGAGATTTGTTTCACGTGTTAAAAGACCGAAGATATGGCTTGAGATGTGTTTTGTTTAAATATTTTGCTTGAGTTAAATAACAAAATAAACTTCGTGGGATGCACTGTGATTGTGGACAATTATTCTTTCAAATGATTCGATATCTCGTTAGAGCTGAAAGAGACTAGTTACTCATAACAACTGATATTCATTACAGCTGAAGGAGGCTATTTAATTTCGGAACTCTTGAAGAAAATATCACCAGTAATTTGAATGAGCCGACATTCATCTTGCCCACTAGATCACAGGTTTTATTTTTGAATTCAGTTAACTGACCCGACGCCATTAAATGTCGCAACTATCCTATTCTATACTACTTAGAAAATGACATAGATGTCTGTAAGTAGTTCTCATTATCAGGCGATCATCCACCTGATTTTGTCCATTTCGTATTGTCAAAGAGGAACTGGGATGATGTTTATACTATTTTCCGTTTCGAGTCAGTTGTCCTTCGGCTGGCCCCATCGCCTACCCCCATCACCGGACCTATTTTAATTCCCACGATTGGGGGAAAGAGAGACATGTGGTGAACATGACGTATTCCCTTCACCGCTACTAGCAAACTCCGCCTGCCTGAGTTTTACTTCGTCTCACAGCTGTAGAAACTCAGACAAATTTAAAGAAGAGCGACAGATTAATTTTTGCTTCGACCGGGAATCGAAGCCGAGATCGCCCCACGGGAAGTTAGAACTCTGCCCAAGGCTTCCCATAACTTAGAGAACTCTGCCCACTCCAGAGCCACCTCTTGGGCTGTTAGTTACTCAAGATAATTCCTGGTTCCCATGACTCAAGCACGAATGAATGCTTGACGTGTAGCACCAAAACAGTTACCAGATATCACGTATTAACCACAGTATAAGATATACATAAACAATGACCACGGTCTAGGGATTCGTCAGTCGAATTGGAAAAATTTAAGATATAGTCGAGTACCTGTTTTGTTAAGAACTCAACATCTATTCTTTCAGAAAAAATGCTCATAATACAATCTTTAATTTTAAATTGACAGAACTTCAGAATTTATTTTATCAATAAATGACAGAAAGAACCTGCAAGACGCACATGGAAGATACAACACATAACCACAAAAATCTAAAATTCAACAACACGAACAAAAAACAAAGAATTCCAAATGGTAGCAACTTACTAACTTAAACACAAAAATATGAATTTGAACAGAAATATATACATTCAGTGACTAATTTGGTTGAATTGTCATTTGTTGAATCACTAGTTTGAAATAAATCGTTATATTTTGTACTAATTTATTTAAAGATTTTGGTGGTTCCTTTAACTATAACAAAATAATTAATTTTCTGTATAGTGAAACATTGAAACGTCCATGAATCCATGAAACAACCATGTGAATGAACAATGAAATAATTGTGTTGACTATTCAGAATAATTATTACAATTCTCAAATTTCACTTTTAGAAGCATACAGCTTATTTTACACAGCAGGTTTTCGGAACACCTGGCTGTAGCTAACGGCGTCCGCGTTTCCCTCAGATAAAACAACCTTGAGCTCGCATCGCTATACTGGTTTCATAAATAACGGCTCTGAGTTGCTCTTTCTACATTTTTCGGTTTCTATCTCTCTGCGGCCAGTTATTTATTTATTTTACGTCAAAAACAGTTAAAAGCTATGTGTGACCTGCTGCGGGGAGAAGTGTATTCTCTGCACGTTTTCATAATTCTGTGATTTCTACCCTAAGCCATATACTACTTGAATTTTGAATACAGAAAGAAATGAGCGTTTTTTGCAAGGATTCTTGACAAAAATATTCGATCCGATGTAATAAAGGATACCTGATTTACCCATTTTCAAGGGTAAATCAGGTATAAATTTCGGCTCTTATCCCTCATCATGTTCTTCACGAAGAAATAATATTTCCTGTCGCAACAACATGAAGAACGATAATTTGATTATCTATATTTCCCACTGAATTGTAGAAGTCGAGCACAGATAATGAAGTTACGTTTTTGTGCAGAAGCAAAACAAGGGGCCATCTCAGCATTTGCTCGAAGGATCAGGGAAACTGGACGAAAAACGTGATCGACATCTTGTGAAATAACTACTCGAGGCACTTGGGGGCTCTCCAATAACTCAAAACACCATTCCTCGTTGTCCGTTGTTCCTCTGCCGCGTGGCGATCGGTTGGCTTCTCAGACGGCGAGGTCATGAATGAATCCAACGCATCTGCTGCTCGCGTGCGGTAGAAGCATCTGCCTTCACTCTCCTGGTGAATGCCTCCTTCTTCCCGCAGTAGTCAAATCCAATACAATGGTCAGTGCATCTCTCATCCAGACGCAGAACGTATCGGGATGATAATGAGCGAAATGAAAATTCCAGTTGAAATAAATTTAAGCACAATGAAATATATAAAAAAACTGTAAAGAAATATGTTCTGTACTAGTTTCTATGTAAGTATCAGACAAAGTTCTGCACGTCATATAATCGATAACTAATTCATTTGTACTTTGTCTGGTTGAAATTTAATTCCAATCTTCCTTTATAAAAACTAATATTATTTTAAGAATCAGTAAGGTTAGGAAATTCCAGTTACCTCTTTTCGAGCTTAATTGCTTCTAGAACAATCTTGTTGTATACTTTAATCTTCTGGTTGATTCTTTTCTCTAGACGTCGAATGTAGTCGAATTTTTCTCCAGTTCAAGCGAAATTCATTTGAAAGGGCTTAAAAATTTTATGATTCGTTGTCTCCGCTGAGAAGTGAAATTTGTGCTCAGTGCAATTTATTGCAGTGGCGTCTTTTGCTGAATGAAAGTGGTGGATTGGGGCGTGAATTCGAAAATTCCAACGACAAGATGTAATTGATTTGGCGAAAGGTTACACTAGGATAATCGCGAAAAAGAGAAAATATATGTTGGTACTAGAAGTGTAATTTTGATCGCAATGCAACTATAATTTAATTTACAGATATTTTACGACAAAATCTTGAGTTCGTTTTGATAAATTGTCAGGAACCCGCAAGAGAGTGAAACCTCTACAATTTGATTTTTTTAAGAATAAGAAAAGAGAAGATGTTTTCCATTTGTTAAATGTGACTTACAGGTCGAGAGCTAAAATTATGGCAAATAATAGTCGTATATAACCCATATATTTAAAGTTTAAGGGGGATTTATCATTAATGTTTATTATTTTGTATTAGATAGATATCTGGGTAAAAATTTTAAAGACGGTTCACTTTACTTAAGTTGATTTATGGTGAGAGGCATTGATTTTATTTAATGTTCCTGTCTTGAATTTTTGAATTACCTTCAATTTAGTTGTAAAGTGTATGTCGGGTCTTCTAACCACACGCGATTTTTCCATCTTCTTCATTGCCCTCTCCTCACCGCCTACTACCACACACTTACACTTACATGTGCACCATACTACCACATATGCCGAAAGAGTAGTCGCGGGCTTAGAGCCTGCCCGGCTGAAGCGTGACCCGCTATCTGAGTTACTTGGAGAGCAAAACCGATGAGAAAGTTGGCTCCTGCAGGGATATAACGTGCACTGCGATTACAGAACCTACGACCACAGCAGTTGACGCGACCGTAAACCCAAGTAATCACTCAATCACATAAAAGCTTTACATACGCTGGCCGACAGTGATAATTGGACTGTGATTGTTAATTCCCACCCCTTGCTGGTTATATGGTTAGCCAGGTTTCGAGAGAGATGCTGTTCGTTATACTAAACTAATTGCAAGATTGAAAAGTGTGTTCATCATCTATACATATAAAAGAAAGTCGTGTTAGTTACACTATTTATAACTCAAGAACGGCTGTATCGATTTGGCTGAAAATTGGTGAGCAGGAAGCTTAGAGCCAGGAGACGGACATAGGATACTGTTTATCCCGTTCGACAGCGTTCCTGTGTGAGAACGCACGTTTTTGCACGTACGCAGTGCAACAAGGATAGTACAGTTTCCCACAGTGAGTGCGACGCGAGAAAAAGATGGGACCGGCTATTAAGGCGGAACAGAGTTCGCCGGGTCAGCTAGTCTATATATATAAAAGAAAGTCGTGTTAGTTACACTATTTATAACTCAAGAACGGCTGTACCGATTTGGTTGAAAATTGGTGAGCAGGAAGCTTAGAGCCAGGAGACGGACATAGGATACTGTTTATCCCGTTCGACAGCGTTCCTGTGTGAGAACGCACGTTTTTGCACGTACGCAGTGCAACATGGATAGTACAGTTTCTCACAGTGAGTGCGACGCGAGAAAAAGATGGGACCGGCTGTTAAGGCGGAACAGAGTTCGCCGGGTCAGCTAGTATATATATAAAAGAAAGTCGTGTTAGTTACACTATTTATAACTCAAGAACGGCTGTATCGATTTGGCTGAAAATTGGTGAGCAGGAAGCTTAGAACCAGGAGACGGACATAGGATACTGTTTATCCCGTTCGACAGCGTTCCTGTGTGAGAACGCACGTTTTCGCACGTTTTCGCGTGATTTCGCATGTGTGATGCTTAACTGAAGAGTGCAACCTATGCACCAAAATACAGGAACAATAATGAATGATTAATCTACTTAATTTTTTTATTTGTATTTTCTAATAAAAAATTTAACTTAATAAATTCCATAATCTGCTTATTTATTGCCTTTAACAGCCGGTCCCTATGCTTACAGCTTTGTATTTATCTCTTAAACAAAAATCAATTAAAAAAACGCTCTGCTACGTAATAGATTTTTTAATTATCTATTTAATATCAGAGCGTTTTTTTTAAATTCTTCTTTGTTTGAGAGAAAAACACAAATCTGCAATTGCTTTATTATCACGAGTGCAACAAGGATAGTACAGTTTCTCACAGTGCGTGCGGCTGTTAAGGCGGAACAGAGTTCGCCGGGTCAGCTAGTTATTAATAAACGAGTGCAGTTGATTCGCAATGGTGCAATTTAACTTATGCACCACATAATTCCTTTTCTATGATCAGTATTAATGTTGTCCTTCGCGTCGTTGTCTCTTTTGTTGTAAGACTCCGCGAAATACATGAAGGTCGAATGACACCATCCCACTCGGGGCGACACGGTCGCCCCCGGCTCGGCCCCCGGCTCGGCCCCCGGCTCGGCCCCCGGCTCGGCCGCAGCAGTGGTGGCGGGAGAGTTCCGCTTTCTCCGCTTCGATTCTTTTAAACGGAGTAGCGAGTGCGCCTTGAGGAAGCGATTCTCGAGCGGGGCGGTCGACGCTCGCCCATTGCCTCGATGCGAGCTGGCGCACGAGGGCCGGGCCGTGGGTTGCATTGGTGGCCTCTGTGCTTCGGCGCCGCTGACTCTTTCGTCTCGCCTGACCTCCCGGAAGAGCTACGGCGCACACACTAATGCTAGTGGGAATAGCTTGTGTCAATCGCTCTCGTGATTATTATGGAAAAGAAGAATGTAAATACGCCGACCTGGATGGTCGAGGTGGCTAAGAGCGAGTATCGACTCAGCGCTTCGGTCCGAAGGGCTGCGGGTTCGAGTCCCGCCTTGGGCATGGCTGTTTGTCCTTTGACTTCGTGTGTGTGTTGTCGCGGAGGGCCTCGCGTTCTGCTGACCCCTGATCAGAGGAGCCCGCAAGTGTTTGTCTAGTGTATGGTCGAATATGCGTCCCTTCGGGACGTAAAGGGCAACCGGCTGTCGGCTGGATAAAAGCCTTAGGGGGAAAAAAGAATGTAAATACACTGAGTTTTTAACCATCGCGTTCAATTCGCCTCCACTTTGAATTGTGGAAAGCATTGAATTATAAATACTATTAATATAGTACGCACATTGGTAGGTATACTTTTGGGTATATCTATAAAATATTATTGTAAATAAAATATATAAAACATCTAATTAAATTTTTTGTGTATAATAAATCTTAGAAACTTTGTTTTCAATTTTTTCAAAATATGCGCTAGTGTTATGAATAGTTAAATAGAAACTTGAACTTGAACTATAGTTCAAGGTATCCTGTGCTATACGATGACCATTAATAGTAAATCCAGAAACAAATGAAAAATAGAAAACAATTATTGGGATACGAAACAGTTAATGTGTATAATACGTCATGCAAATAACTGTATAGTTTAAGAATAAATAATATAACGGTATATCGTACGTATATTACACGGGAATATGAAGTAAATTGTTTACTTTAATTGTTGTAGTTATATAAAAAAATTCTTTTCTGTTACAATCTTTCTGTTACAATACTTCAATATGCACTCGAGAATAAAAACTGCCCAAACACAGGCAGTATATTAAACAATTACAAACTCACTTAATGACTGTTATCAGGTCATATCCTGCACTATAGAAACCATTTGATATTCGGTCCCGGCAGCATTTGCTACATTTTCAATCAAATCGGTGGTACATTTTCTATAAATTCCCTACTGTGACGACGTAAATAATATTTCTGTATACTTTCCAGGAAGTTCAGAAATTTCCTCTTGTGAAACAAGAAAGATTGGAGTAAATTTTATTTTCCAATGATGCAGCCTACGACAATGATGCAGTGATCCCAAACTCTTCGTGGATACGGTAGGTAACAAACTGATACAACTTCTCTGGTACCCCTCATATCAAGATCCTTCAAGATTTGTTTATGACGTAAGTTTCTTTATATCCGGTGTCATATTTCGTTGTATGAATTACCGTCGTGTGGTTTATGCACTTATTCAAATATGAATTTTTCATAAAAACTATAATACATGGAGAATATTGAAATTCGAAGACTGAAATGTTTAAACATTGGATCTTAAGGCTGTCATGAGAGAGAATAATCGGGTATTAGCTATTAGCAGGGGCTCATCGTCTTTCCCAATTACCATGTGGTGTTGTTTCAACTGTGATGCTGTTTCAACTGTGTGATACAACTCAAAAATAGTAAACAAGCCTTCAAAAAGAAGCCTTTATTATGCATCATTCTACCAGAACCTGAAATGTATAACAATAGTAATTTATGTATCTAGGACATTTAAGAGATGTTTTTGCACTGAGGGCGTCTTTCAAACTCGAAAGCCTCTTGCCCAAAGGGTTGGACGTCTCCTGATGGGCAAACGCCAGTGGTGCATATAAAACTTATGATTTATTTGTTGGTTGCTCGATCAATAAAGAATTAAAAACATCTTTTAATTAGTCTTACATCAAAGTGAAATGACGCCAGTTGTCAGTAAAATGTCAGATAAACAAAACATACCTTATCTAACTAGTAATTGCTATTGGGTACTCGTAGTTGGTGAGATTTGTTTGTACAAATAGAAGTGTTGTAAAATTCCTCTGGAAATTTGTAAAAAAGCTATCAAAGTTACGGACAGTTTGTTTCCAGTAATATCTTGAGAAATATATGAAGAGGAGAACGGTTTATTCCACAACTGGATGAAAAATATGAGTCAATTACTATATCAGACTCACTGTTAGGTTATTTGCGAACATTGCCGAAAGTTATTTACAAGATTCAATTGCATAAAAATTTTCATTTCGAAAATGTTACTAGTGCGTATTCTACATCACGAGTGGCACTACTTCTCAAGAACCATTTGTGTCTGTTTAAAAAATATTACGAGTGCCTAACCGTGAAATATAGAGTGACTAATGGGCAGTTTAAATTCACAGGAACATGCCAAAATTTTACTTGTCATATTAACTCAACAAAATAATATTTATATTGTGTTATTTTTCTTGTTTTACCATTTATTATACTACACCATTTATTTATTACTAGGTGACCCAGCGAACTCTTGTTCCGCCTTAACAGCCGGTCCTATCTTTTTTCTCGCGTCGCACTCACTGTGAGAAACTGTACTATCCTTGTTGCACTGCGTACGTGCAAAAACGTTCGTCCTCACACAGGAACGCTGTCGAACGGGATAAACAGTATCCTATGTCCGTCTCCTGGCTCTAAGCTTCCTGTTCACCAAATCGGTACAGCCGTTCTTGAGTTATAAATAGTGTAACTAACACGACTATATATAGATATAACGGCGAACGAAAGGCGGCGTTCATTATCGCCTTCTGTTATCAGTGCGGCGTTACAACAATGGGTTACAACGGGCAACAATGACCGCTAACATGCGAAATCACGCGAAAACGTGCAAAAGCGTGCGTTCTCACACAGGAACGCTGTCGAACGGGATAAACAGTATCCTATGTCCGTCTCCTGGCTCTAAGCTTCCTGCTCACCAATTTTCAGCCAAATCAGTACAGCCGTTCTTGAGTTATAAAAAGTGTAACTAACACGACTTTCTTTTATATATATATATTTATAATTTATAATTTATAATTTATAATTTATAATTATATATATATATATATATATATATATATATATATATATATATATATATATATAGATATTTTACTGTTTATTAGTTTAATAAATATAATTGACAAAAATGAGGGTTATTTGTTGCTGGTGGCGGTGCGAACATAAAGTAATGCAACGGACTCGCGCAGACATAAAGAACTCCAAAGACCCGCAAAGATTTTAAGTTAGTGTTTTTTTTTCACGTCCACTAACAAACAATAGGGATTCAGTAAACCATACAGTATTAATTTGTCTCATGTGCGGACTTTTGAAATGACATATGATAATTTTTGGACCAAAAAAGGAAACGCCAGGCTGAGGCCTATCTTCCTTTCCAGTAACATTAAAAGGCAATAAGATAATACCGTATTTATTATTAAGTAATACTTTTATCATTAATAGCTTATTCTGCCTACCACTCTAACAAAATGTAGAACATGTGTTCCTTTTTAAGAGAAAGTCATTCTTCATAAATTTTGTAAATGCAAAAATTAATTAATCACCGGCGGAAGACGTTCATTAAGGCAGCCAAGCGTCAGCCAGGAAGGGCGCGGTCTACACGGCGAGAAGATCGACTTTCGTTCTCGCTGCGTGGAGGTAACTCACACATGACCCAAATTCTTCTGAGGTTTTCTGATTTTCTAGTGCCTTTTGAAGTCTTAGAGGTTGTAAGCTTTATTTTTAAGCTACTTGTCTCGAGTTTAATTCTAAACCGCTGTATATTTTTTGTAACTTCGTAGATCTATTTAATGAATAGTGTATGAATAATTTCAAAGAACTACAATAGTGGCGCACACTATGAACGGACTCAAGTACAGAAAGATATCTAAAAGGTATTAACGCATATAGAGAATAAATTGGCGTATTGCACAAGAGATATTATTGAGAGTAAATGATAGCTTTTTTCATTTTATTTCTTTCTTGTTCGGCCACATAGCCTTTCAAGGGATTGAACAATTCATTATTTTTTAAAGGATTTTGCATCTTTAACATACTGAGATCTCAATCGTGTCTTTAAAAACAGATTTATGAACATTATTATTTTTATTCAGTATATAATTAGTTGAATTGAAAAAACGCTAAATTAGGAAGCCAAATGAAGAAATTACAGAGGAGTAAAGAATTATATTGACGCCATGGTAAAAAAATATGATCGACACACGGCAATTGTGCAAACTGAACTAGACCAGGACGTCTCATTTTTTTCAGTCGAGTTCCTTTCCAGACACTCGACATTAAGAAATTATATCCTATACTATATGGAAAATTATTCATAGGTACTCGTGTCAAATACTATTTAATACGAACAAATAACAAAACAGATTGTTTTAGAAACGTGTTTTCTGTAACAAATACTCTTAATTCAATAAATTTACTTTGCAAAATTAATCTTTTCTGAGTTTTTACTTTTCAGAACATAAAAATTCTAGTAATTTCCTATTAATTAATGTATAAAAGTAAACTATTGGAAGACTTACATTTTAATTATTATGTTCTATAGCGATTATATAACATTAATATTTGCAATTTATATCACATTGCAGTTTCAAATTTGGATTTCTGCCAGTACACAACTAATAAACTTAGTTTGCAAAATGAAGCCCAAGATAGCCTGTTGAAGATGCATTATATTGAATTCACGATAAACTTTTAATAATTCTTGGATTACTAATACAATACAAACTGTATGTTGCTTCTGATGTTTGTTACTCACCTTAGATAAATAGGGAAACCTCAGGATTTAAGATTATTGTGGTAAAAGATGTGTTTAGTGGTGCGTTTTTTTAATTGTACAATACTTATACGATGTTTGTATTCACATATAGAGACTGAATTTATATTTTCTGATAGGTAATTCAAATATGAATTTAGAAATGGTGTTACCATACTAGGTTTTGATGAGAATAAACATGTTTTGAACATTATTAGAATGTATTTTGGTTAATGTTTTGCGATAGTTATAAAAGGGGTAACAGAATAAGATATGCAAATCTTCCCCCTGGGGATAAAAAAATTATGTTGAAAATCGTAATTTTTTAAAGCTTCTTATATATGTGTAAACTTTTTAACCACATTACGCCTATGAATAATGTTTTAAATTAATCTTGCGATTTTATTTATAGATTTCGAGAATTTTTTTCAGATATTTATATCCCTTTCAATCAACAAAAAAAGGTGGAAATAGAAAAAATACTTACAAATAACACACGTTCTGAAGGGAACGTATGCAACAGGTGCGATGACGGTTACGAAATTGAAAACTTAGGCTTCTCTGGATGGAATCAGTGTCTGGAAGCAGGCAGATGGAAGATGGCAGTCTGGAAGTCGTCGCGTTCTAGGCATGGATGCCAAAGACCCGCGATTCGCCCTGAGGAAGGTCGCAGCATGACGGCCGAAAGGTTGGCATCAGTGACTAGGTCGCGGCGTCTCCTTGACAGTCCAGTAGATGGCGACGAAGGTGTCAATGAGATTGAAAAAGAGAGGCGTTCACCCGTCCCGGATAACAGCGAATAATTCGATTCCAAAGACATTTCAGTCGAAAAGTACATTTTATCTGAAACTTGTGATCCTAAAACATCACCTACTTTCTCCTCCTATTTTCACGCAAAATGATGCTAAAAGTTTTTTCATTTTCTAAACATTTTCAAAAAATTGTACATACCTTAGTTCAAAATCTATCTTAAGAAACAGATTTCATTAAGGGAAAAATCTCTAAATTTAATATTTTAGTTGTAGGAAAACTCCAAAATATTTTGAATTTTTGCAATTTTCGAAAAATAAGAGTTATCAATGAAAATGAGACCTGCGCCATTCTGTTGAAGGTTCTTTACACTATCCAACAACAAAATTTAATCCAAAATGATGAAGCCAATTTTTTTAATTTTGAAAATGTCCCAAAGGCTTCATGTAAAGTACCTTTCAAAATTAAAATATCGGTTTCAAATTCAAGGGGTGGCGACACCAGCTAGATCGATTGGGGAAATCGGAATCATTTAACTGCTAGCGTTGTTTATAGGCAGACAGACGCAAAGGACGGACGGACCGATAAACGTTTTGCAGTCATTTGATTTTTCGGTATCAAGGACCCATAAAACATGTATTCTGGCTACACCACGTGTTAGAGAATTTTTTTAAATTTAACAACTTGATTTATCCATTTTTTCGTTTCCGGGACCCTTTAGTAAGAGTTTTTCTGCTGAAAATTCCCTGTTTTCTCGCATCATTGCACAACTTTCTCTCTACTTCGTAGTGAGGAAGTAAAAACGTTTTATCAGATGAAAATTGTATGCACATAGGCATTATTTAAAATTCTACGTTGCCACCCTCCTAGAAACTGTGTAAACAATGTGAGGCCCGAAAAACCGGAATTTTTCAGATTTTTTTCGGATTTTGTTCTGTCAGTCTTCAACTGTAAGCCTTTTAGAGATGTCATTCAATCGAATTTTAAAGAAGGTAAACATTTCTACAACTTTTTTTGGAAATATTTGTTTCTAAACCTATCACGAAGCGAGTGACAGCTTTTCAAATAAATTCTGATTTTCTCATTTTTACAACATGTGTATAAAGTGCGACCCTTCTATCTCGAAACGATATCACTTCGTCATCAACTCGGCTTTCGAGAGGCCAACATGAAGTAAGTTGTTTTGGCTTTTCGGCGACGTACGATTTACTACAAATTAAGGGCGTAGCCTGACCACAATGAAATATATCATATAGTAAAGATAATGAGATCAGGGAGATGGAAAGCGTATTCTTTGCGGTATAAAATACTCTTAGATGAAGTAGAATACTTATGAGGATAATTAACCTTCATGTTGAGCCTGTACGTTTTTCCTAGAAGTGGATGGAATTTTATTCTGACGTTAACTAGCGTTGCAGAATCTAACGGCAATACTGCTCCCGGACGTCCTTATGAATGCGTCTTTCCTCTGCCTGCAACTTTAATACAATGATTCAGTCTAGCTTCCGGTCGTTCGCTCTACAATCGACGCCGCACCTCGACGAATTGATTTTTGCTTTCTCACACTTATTTGGTAAGCATTAAACACGCTTGGTTCGAAAAAATCAGCTCTTTCAAAAAGGTGGTGTTTATTTTTTTAAACGAGTAGTTTTTTCGTACTTTGAGCTAGAAACTAATTCAATTTATAATTTTTTTATCAAAAGCCGTATCATATTGTTTCTTCAATTATTTTCCAAGAATAGGCCAAGGAATGCTTAAAATAATGGCATGCGTCTCATTCGTTTAACTCTCTAACGTTTCGAAAATTGCAATGTTATAAATAATGCGAGAAGGTATGTTCTGTTGTAGCACCTCTGGTGTCTACTGCCAGAACTAGTCGAACTGGTTCTGTGTACTATGCTAGTCTGTTTTCTTTCTTCTGATGTCTGGAGCGTGCCATCTCACCATATATTTGAGTGAACAGTAACAGAAGATATGTATGATTGTAGTATTGTAATCAAATTAAAACAAATATAATTGTTATTACGTATAATACTATCTCACCACAAATGTAGACATTATCTCAGTAATGTCGACATTGTCGAAAATCTTAATATACAAAGAAGCAGATGGATGTATATACATGTGTGTTAATGTTTCAGCTCAACTGTCAAATAAGCAAAGAATTTCATTTCAATAAAACTTTTTACATTTATTGCTACAATGAGAAGTGTAAGACTGAGGCAAAGATATCCAAAGAACTCCTAGACATTTACAAGCGAAACTATTACGTAACTCGCAAATGCATCTGGTATAATGCGCGAGTGAGGTGGAAAGGGTTGTTTAAAGGATGATTGCGATAAATATAAACCAGGGCAACTCCCAATATTCAACAAGTCACCAGATAAATTGTAAACAAATGGAGAATATGGGCTTCATCTTGACTGCACATTTGTTTTTTCATAAAGTGCTCCTCTAATTGCAGAATTATTTGGTACGTTTTGGTATTAATTGGTATCCAGATAAAGTTCACATTTACTAAGGCTAAGGATGTCACTAGGGTAGATGACAGAAACAGCAAAAGTGTGATTAACAGGAATCAGACTGCAAATCAGAGCGGCAGGAGACGCTCGCGTCAGGAAGGTACGGATAGCGAGCATGGAGCAAGGTATGGCGGAAACGGTATAAATAGCATATTATGTGAGGCGTGGGCGGAGGAGTTGGGGACGGCGAAGAATTGTGAAAGGCAGCGGCAGTGGAACGTGTGGGAGGTGGGCCAGTGGGTATGGTGAAAGGAGTGGGGCAGGGACCTGGAGGGAAAGTGGTGGTGGAGGGGAAGGACGGAGTTGGAGGGGTTGGAAGAGACGTGGTTGGATGTAAGAATGATTGATTGATTAGATATTCCAGGCGCATCAACTGCTGTAGATATTAAAACCGCGTTTAGTTTTGTATAGGCGTTAGTGAACGTTTTGTTCTCGGAAGGTGGCGGCAATCTTCCCCCGCTGGATGATGAGACCCGGCGCCGACCTATAGTCGGCTAGCAGGGCTTTCCTCAACCCCGTATCCCCCACCAGTGGGGTACCGCCTCACCCGGGATAAGCTCTAAATTCCTCATTCACGGTCTCTAGACATGTATGTTCCTGTAGAACATATTAGTGTGTGTAAGGGGTGAGGATAGAACAAGGAAGGGGAAGGAAAGATCGCGCGTGGTCTGTGGCCCGTTTGTTAGGGTACTGCTCCGGCATTCGCCTGGGGTTGATCGGAGAAACCACGGAAAACTACCGATCAGAGCAGCCGGCTGCTAGAATTCTCCTCCAGACAGCGACTGAATTGGACCTATCTGAAAAGCTAGTGTTGAAAATCCTGCCACTGTCGGGGCTCGGACCTAGGACCACCCGGTTAGAGGCACTGCCGCCGTCAGAAACCTGTCGCAGTAGGTGAAACTGGGCGGGGAGGGGCGGGGCGGCAAAGGCGTTGCAGGGCTGCAGGGCCGGGCGGCGCGGGCGCGAGGGCACTTGGGCGGCGCCGGGAGGGCGCGCGCCGCGGCACAGGCCCTCAAAGACAGAAGGTAGAAAGTGGCGTCAAATGTATTTTTGAGGGTGGGTCAAGGCAAACAGAGCGGCGCGGGCCGCGTAACGGCGCTGGATAAACTCGGGGGCTTTGAGCGCGCCGCGCCGCGCCGCGCCCCGCCGCGCCGCGCCGGTCGCCCAGCCTGAGGCGCCGCGTCGCTCCGGCCGCGGGCACGTCGACGCCCCGCCCCCTTTCGCCTCGCCTGCCCCCACCCCCACCCCCCAGCCCGCCCACGATCTGTCGCGCGCTGCCACTTTCGTACAAGGGCTTGATAGGGAAACCGCTCTCCCAGGAGGACTCGCTTTGCAATTGATTGGGCGCTTTATTATTTCTTTGTCAGCTTGTGGAGTTAACATTTTGTCAGTTAGAGTACTATCAATTAGAAATATATCCTGTTTACAAAATGTTGAGACGATGAGTATTAGACTGCACGTAAATATTAGGTGTATTTCATGAAAATAAGTTTATTAAAAAAATACGCATTCTTCTCATTCGCACATACACTCTCTCTCTCTCTCTCTCTCTCTCTCTCTCTCTCTCTCTCTCTCTCTCTCTCTCTCTCTATCTCTCTCTCGCTCTCTCTCACACACACACTCATACTCACCTACACAAACATACACACGCACACACACGCGCGCTCTTACACGCTCACAATTACCTCGAAAACTGCGGAATAAAAAGCTACTTCAAAGAACGTGAAAAACAGCAAACTGATTTATTTTTCATAAAACATTCTTTTGATTATGTTGGTATAACTCCGTATAATTTTTAGATGAATGTTCAGTAGTATTTATTTTAGTGTTTTACATTCGTGAATTTAAGTTGACTGGTAAAGGTAAATAGTGTAGTCCAATCTTGAAGTGGGTTTCCTCTTTGGGGATTTATTAAAATAGATATGGGGTGTTGTACACGTTATTGGCATACAAATGAGAATTATCGTCCCAAATAATTAAAGAATAAAAAATATTATAATATAGAAGGAGTTGATGAAAAGAGTATATATGTATATATCCCCGAAATTGAACGAACAATTGTGAGGTTTGGTGGAGGTGAGAGGTTCAAACGTAATTAAATTGTCAATATTGCAGACTTCGCAAAGTTTGAAAACTAAGAATGTTTGAAAACCTGCTTATATGCGATTGAGCTATGGTTGGCCCATTGTCGTAAATAATTCGTAATTATAGTTGCAGATTAGTCGAAGGAATCTTGTAAATTAAGTAATGGAACTTGTGGATTGTGAAAATTATTTCACAATAAATATGTGCGTACGAATGCACGAACTGTAATTAATAAATCTCAATCTAAATACTTTTTTCTAATACACAAAATATATGAAGTTAATAGAAAGACAAATCGAATACGATTTTGTTGATTTTGATGTTTTGTTGATTTTGATATTTTGTTAAATTGTAAATTATTTTTATTTCTGGTTGATTCTCACTAGGTAATATTAGTTGAAGTAGAACTTTTTCCCTTCTATCTCTTCACATCCACTTACCGTTTTGAAATATTTAGGCGTTTTTTTCTAATCAACAGTTGGTTCATTTGGAGCTAATTGAAAGTGAATCTTCGCTGCGCCGCCCACCCAGGCTCCAGCGACCTTTGCGTGCGGTGGTGGCGCCCCTGGCGGGCGGCGGGCGTCGTGTTTCGAGCTGCATTCCAGAGCAGGGGTTCCCCTGACCTGCTCCGCTGCCGCGCGCGCGCCGCCGGGCGTCTCAAGCGGCTGCGAAGAGCCTTGGCCTCTGGACGGCTGTCGCTCTCCACCGGCCACCTCTCGCAGCCGCGGCGCGCTGGCCCTCCCAATCTACTCGCTGGACAGCCCCTCTCCGCTCCCTCGCCAGCTGAACTTCCTCGCTCCCTCCCCTAAGCGATTCCTGCCATCTCGTTCCCCTGCTGCCGGAGCCCTATCAGTTCCGACTAAACCGTCTCTCCGTCACCCTCTTCATTTCCTAATCGCTTGCTCGTCCCGCTCTCCCAAGTGGCTTTCGTCGAAGTGTTCATTACACCCGTTGTCATCGCCCCTTCTCCTTCTCTTCCTCTGCCTCCATCGGCGGATCTGCCACTACTCTGTCCGCTTCCGCCTCCATCTCCATTTCCGTCTCTGTCACCGCCACCGCATCGGCTACCATCCTCCATCAGGACTTCTTCCCTATCTCCGCCTCTGTCACAGCCTCCATTCTCTTCCCCAAATCCTTTGACACCTCCATCTCCTCGGCTTCCTCTTCCCTCCCGACTGCTTCTCCACCTCCCTCATGGCGATTGCCGTCCCATCCGCCACTTCACCGCCACGACCTTCTCCGCTGCCGCCTTCCGTCGCGTCTCCCGCCCTCGTGCTCGTCGGCGGCGTCCGACGACACCCGCGGAATCCGGCGCGCGCTGGCTCGCGGCCGGCCGCAGCGCGTCCTACAATTACATTTAATTATGGTGGGGGCGGGGCGCGGGGCGCGGGGCGCGGGCGCGGTAAGGGCCGCCGGGGGCGGAGGAGGAAGATCGATAGCCCCGGCCGGCGGCAGGGCGCCAAGGGACGGGGCGGAAAGGGACGGACCGGGGCGAGACGGGACGGAGAGGAGCGGGGCGGGGTGGGACGGAGCGGGGCGAGGCGAGGCGGGGCGGTGTGAGGAGGGGCGGGACTGTGTGAGGAGGGGCGGATGAGGG
Source organism: Teleogryllus occipitalis (assembly GCA_011170035.1). NCBI lineage: Eukaryota > Metazoa > Arthropoda > Insecta > Orthoptera > Gryllidae > Teleogryllus > Teleogryllus occipitalis. Next base: position 46,613 of record BLKR01002903.1, read on the forward strand.
CGTGGAGGAGGGGGGAGGGGTCGAGCGGTGCGGTGGGGGGCGGGGCGGGGGCGGGACGGGACGGGACGGGCGAAGCGCCCTCTTCAGCGGCCACCTGCGCTTCGCCGGCGCGCGCCCTCTGGAGGACACTTGCGGGATGACGCCGCTAGCCCGGGATGTTTTCACGGGAAATGTAAACACGTGCTCCGAGTTTATCTCGTCTAATCGATTAGGCTCGTTAGAAAAATCAAGTTCTTTTTGTATCTGCCGTAGAGAGCAGTAAATTAAACGGAATATTATGAGTTGTTTCGAGCAAATAAGGTTGAAATCTTTCCCACTACAAGTGCAACCTCTTAGTACACGACAGTCATGCGGGATGCATTTCATGTCTTATAGTTTAAAAATTAGGGTTGGCTCCAGATCCTATACTAATTCTCGGAGTAACCCGTCAAATACGGTGGGACAAATCCAAACTACTTAATTAATTAATATAATGAATAGTAAATCATAACTGAATTTCTTTAAAAGTAAATTAAATGTTCTTTCCATTTCAACCTATATATCTAACCAGTTATAGCTTCCAACTGCGGTTTTCTACGTCACCATGAAATACGTTTTTGGAGACACTAAAGTGGCCATCAAGTGAAATTTATTGATATTTGCGGTTGTTGCCACTGGTTGCCACATCCCACGAAGAAACTCAATTTAGTTCCTCTGGTATTTGTAAGGTCGTTTAGATACTGTATTCAACGAATGCAACAAAGATATCAAATATTAGATATTCTGTATTACCAGAAATTGAAATTGCGCAAGAGCGACTGCCGACTGTTCTAATCCCACTCACTCAAATTGCAAAACCGCATTGCGAGTGAATATGCTAATTCGTGTATACCCCTGATGTTTGACTCATTGACCTATAATATTAGTTAAAAAGACATTGATGCTTGCAAGGGGGTTGATTCACAGGAATCAATAGAAACAAAAGTTCGGATGATCTTTGGTGCACACCGTCTGTGTGTCCGTGGCGTGAGAACGCGTGCAGATGCGGTACTCGCCTAATACCCACCTCTCACACGGCGCCGCGCACGATGATGAGCCAACAGCGTGGATATGCACACACAGTACACACACATCACTCACATATGGGCCTCCGGGTGTTCGACGACGTGGCCAAAAGGCTACTAAAAGATAGGGCTGAGAGCAACATCGTAAAAGGAATTGACAGGATCGGCCAAAAGAATAATGAGAGAAGCAACTGAATTAATATTAATTTATGATCAAAAGTTGAATAAACTAGAGGTGCTACAGAATGGCGCAGACTTTCTCGTACCAAATTTTTCTAATTTTCTTGGTGTGGCCTGGCTTTAAGGTCTTGAAACATTCTCTGACTAGCTGCCATTTATCTTCGCCCAAAGTAATTTTTGGGGGAATTTCTCAAGTTTTTGCTTTCCAAGTAGTTAAACCGAATTATTACTTCAAGAATATTAAAGAAGAGTAGAAACTTGTCCTAAATAGAAGTTTTCATTAAGAAATTCGTACTCATTTTTGAAAAAATGGGGATTAAGCTTTACTGTAAATGCGAAAGTTAAAGCTCCATTTCTCGGAAATGTATTGAGTTTTCAAAAAAGTTAATTTGAAGTCATTTGAAGCAATTCTACTCACAAATGTAATAATGCATACAAATTTATGAAAATGTCAACGACGTGAGAAGTATTAAAAAATACATTTGTGTAATTTTTAAAAAAACAAAAAATACCCCAAAATGAATGTTACGTAACAGTGCAATGAGTACTATCCATTAGAAAAAAAGTGAAGAAAAAATTTGGAGAGTTTATGTGGTTCTGAAATTTCGAGATCATTTTTATAGAAAACTGTGGTGTTTTCGAGAAAAGTTATTTTACAATATTTTCTTGAACGATGGATTGAAGAAATGCGGGTGGAGTGGGGGTATTGCTTACATATTCGGCCACTAGAGTATTTAAAGTAATGCCAACCTCTGGAAAATCAGTGAAAGCTGCTACGTGGGCGGCCAGGTCATCGCTCTGGGTAGGCAACAGCAGGAACACTATATAGGAGTTTTAGGTGAAGTCGTATGCTTCCGCGGCCGGAGTCATGTGGATGATCTTGGCTGTCCGGGTGGCGCCGCGTCGAAGGCTGTGTTGCCGACGTTTCGACCATCTTTTCGTGGTCTTCCTCAGGGCTGGTCTGCCAACCCTGAGTCGGCAGGTCTAGGGTAGTGCTCCGGCATTCGCCTGGTGTTGATCGGAGAAACCACGGAAAACTACCCATCAGAGCAGCCGGCCGCTAGAATTCTCCTCCAGACAGCGACTGAATTCGACCTAGCTGAAAAGCTAGTGACGAAACTCCTGCCGCCGCCAGGACTAGAACCTACACACTTGGAGTGGATTGCGCCTTTTCCGCGCAGTTTAGTGCAAGTGTATGCTATATAGAGATTTAGATTAGTCTAATTTATTTATTTATTTATTTATTTTACGTCAAAAAACAGTTAAAAAACTGCGTATGACGGGCTATGGGGAAAAGTGAATTGTGTGCACATTTTCAAAATTCTGTGATCCCTACACTAAATCATATACTACTTAATTCATACTGAATCTGCTAACTCACTGATTTTGAATGTTTACCCGGTCGGTTACATTCGTAAGGTCTGTTAAATTTGTATGTGTATCAGTTGCATTTAGAAAAAAGTAGATTGTTTTGGGATGACACTTCAAGTTCGTTTGAGAGAACAATGAATGTACACATGAGCTATATCGAAATACTGGAAACCGATGTCATGCTTAAGGGAATCAGTCTGCTATTAGAAGTGGCGTAATAGTGACAGATAGCAGTTGTTCCAAAGTATATCTTATCAAGGATTCGTAAAGGTGAACGAAATTAATTCATGAAAAGAGTTACTCACGAGGCTGACCGAGAGCAGTCGAAATCCAGACTGGAAATTGCATAAGAAGAGAGATGAAGCAGAAAGGAATTAAGACAGGGATTTCAACACTTACTCAGATGATCCTCATAAGCTCCCTCCCTTCTGCGAAAAGTTCATTGCATGTCCCTTACATTTTTATTGAAAATTAATCTGGTTATTCATATATGTATGGTAAGTGTTTTCGTATTTCTAAATACTTTCCAAGCATTACGGCGGAGGTAAGTGCAGTGGCCCTCCTCCACGGCATATGAAAATGGAAATTATGAGTAGAGATCCTAGAAGAGATGAATCCTCGAAATGTTACAAAAGAATTCTCTCTCTCTCTCTCTCTCTCTCTCTCTCTCTCTCTCTCTCTCTCTCTCTCTTTCTCTCTCACTATCTCCCTCTCTCTCTCTTCCTCTCTCTCTCTTCCTCTCTCACTATCTCCCTCTCTCACTATCTCCCTCTCTCACTATCTACCTCTCTCACTATCTCCCTCTCTCACTATCTCCCTCTCTCACTATCTCCCTCTCTCACTATCTCCCTCTCTCACTAGCTCTCTCTATCTCACTCCCTCTCAGCTTTCGCCACAGAAAACAATTCTTAAATCATGTTTAATTAGAATTTTAAGGTTGGATTAATCTGACTTCTGACAGCTAGCGGTGTTGCTAGTTGTAGACCCTTATGTTATTTATTATCCACGCCAGGGCGAAGGGAGAACTTGGTGAGCAGGGCGCATTCGCACCATCGCCTCTAGTGTGCTTGGCCTGTCTGAGACTTTTCGTACGCCACACGGCTGTAGAAAACTGAGACGATTCTAACGGAATGTTTACAGCTTAATTTTTGCCCCAACCGGCAATCGAACACGGGAACGTACCACGGAATGCTATAACGCGTTTTTTGAGCAACCCGAAGGACTGTCTTTGTGTAAAGAACATATCTTCAGACAGGAAGCCAATTTGAAAGGTTTCTTATAACCCGTGCTACAGAGTGGAACCCTACAAAAATGTAATAGATCCAAATAAAATTTCATACTCTGTCCTGAAGAAAAAGAAATATAACTGTGTCCAGGTTTTCAGTGCCTAGAACGCATTGAACGCACGTGTATTTTATGAAGGAAACAGAGAAAGTATGGATCCAGGTTGATATATTTTGTCTTTCAATTCTACAGAAATATACAATCATTTGAACACTTATGTCACTGAATATCTTACAGAGAATATTTGATGTATTGGTAATATTTGGCGTGTGACACACATTTCCTTTCATATTTTAGGCAATCGTTTAAAATGAAACATTCTTGGTAATGTATTTACACCGTGCGTTGGTCTACCATTACATGCCAAAAACAAAAGTAATTATTCCCGCAACCATACATTTACAATGCGCCTGATACACCTGGCATCCTAGTTAGTAACTGGACAGATTGAATCTTTACATGTGTCACGCTGTTGCACAATAAACCAACAATACATTAAGCTGCTAAAAGCGCACTGGTGGGCTGGTCTTCACACTAGCCTATGAAGTCTCTATGAACTTCTAGTAAAAAGTCACCTATTCACATTTCAAGTTCTCCAAACGCCGTAAGTTATGTTTGTTGGACATGGTTTCAGATTGGTTGTAACGTCCTGCCTGTACAACTTTATTATTTTTCTGTACACAAACTGTTGAAAATCTCTGTATAGCACAACTTAGCCCCTATATTAGTAAAATATAGTCTACCCAGACTGCATTGCCTTCTATTGAAGAGGAAGATAATCGCGCTTCACTTCGTGTTCACTAGCATGATGGATAGAGCTCCGCTGGTCTTCAAGTAAAATTTCGTTTATCCTCACAAAAGACGCTCATAACTGGCAATGTGTGTTTCACGTTTCATTATTAATAAATACTCGGTGATATTGAACTGTTATGTGAGTGTTTAGATTAGTGAGCAGGAGTCCCCGCTCTTCCCGCAGAATTTGAACGACACATCCGGATGGTCGGTGAGAATAAACAACTGGTGAACTATGCGCCGCAAAATGTCTTGACAAATCGTGAGCAGCAATTCATAACAACTCTTAATATGAGCTCACACTGAATTTTTAATTATTAAATAATATTATGAAAACAATTTTTTTGAATGACCTTTTCACATACCTATTACTTTCCTGGGGGTAAGAGTTTATTAAAAATTAATTATGCTCCCTCTGAGCATCGTAAGAAAGTGATTGGTTGCATTGTAATCCTTCATTCCATTTTCTAAAAATAGTACCCACAGTCATCAACACGATTCACTTAAAAACTAGTGACCCCATATGACTGTTTGTCACCTATCACTTGTTCGCTTACTTCAACACTACATCAGGGTACTGGAAAAACTCTTTTGCAATGGGAGGAAAGAAACTGAAGAACTTATTCATTTTTTTCCAAAATATTTCACGAAATTTCACATTTTCTTCATATTCGGAAAAATAGTTATTTTATAAAGTATTATCTTTCCTCACCACTTCCATCATAAATGAAAGTTTAAAACAGACCAACCTCGTACCACAGAACTACCTCTTGCATTATATTGCATATCTGCCATATAAATTCATCGTCGATAACACATCTATTTCTCTGGCATTTGATTTCACACTGGCTGACTCCTATTGAACGCATTGTCGCCCACTCCAATGAAACGCGAATAAAGGTTAGCCCACACAGCGGTGAGTGCTGGCAATGGCCACGGCTCGGCGCAGCACAGCGCCGCAGATATCTCCTCCGAGTCGAGAGAGCGGCCATTTCGTTCCCATTCGCTGATGGGCGCAAGTGCGAAGTGCTTTCGATTAATCCGCCGCAAATAGATATCGATTCACTCTCGACGCACTTGGCCATCGTTTCACTCCTCACCGACGAGGCGACTGCCCGCGTTAATTTGTTTTACCGCCACGGCGCCTCTTTCGATCGGCTGCCTGAAACTGCGCAGTGGAACATCATGTTTATCTAGGAGGCCCTGCATGATGAAGTTGTTTGATATTCACTTGTTATCCCACAGCGCAACGCATTTTGTGAAATAAGTTATCGCTGAAAAAGAGTGCAACACATTAGGAACCACTAATTAACATGTTTTTGGACAAAAATATAACTTTTTTGCTATTTTTATTTACATTGACAAAATCAAATCAATATGAATAAAAACATTTAATACTTTTTAACAATAATTATGTCGTCACAAATATCATTCATTGTTTTCAAAACTAACGTCACGTAACAAACAATTAGTTAAATGTGACTTTCAATTATCAGAATTCATTGAATAAGTTCGTTGGGTATTCGCAAAACTATGAAACGCCGAAAATATTACACATGAAATAGTAATTATAAATCAATAGAAATTAAATATGTACCTATATTAGCAATGTACGCAGTGTGTACAACGCAAACATACATGCTGATACGAGAACAAGGAACTTTTCCGAATTAGGACAGTTTCCTGAATTACATTATTTCCATGCGTAAGAGCACACGGATCATATACAATTTAGCATAAATGCTGGAGTTGGTATAACTGCCCTTGGGAGTGTTACTTATCTGTCAGTGAACCGCAATCACCTTTTCGAGCAGGCTGAGTGATAAGTGTCAATAAATGTCTTACAATTTTGTGCTGTATATGGTAAGCTCCTATGTGTAGTGAGAATAGATTTTACCAACGTTTATGTTGCCCATTACAAATTTACTACTTTAGTTTCCAATTACGCATTTAAAACTAATTTGGATCTTTGGATAATTATCCGGCATTATCTATGTTTGTATTTGTACGAGTTCCCAAAATTGACATTTGCCGTTTTAAGCCGCAATGAATCGATCTAATGAGACTAGTTTAAGAAGACGATTGACAAATTATCTCAACTTCCTAAAGCGTCTTAGATATAAGCTAGTGGATAAAGGGGAAAACTATAACGTTAAAGGTTTAGTAATGAACGGCCCATACAAATGGCAACTAGAAGAGTCGAAAAGATAGGAAAAATATGAAAGGACGATGAGAAAACGCGATGTTCACAAGATCACAAAGAAGTTGGTGATATTGAATAACCTGCCACTGAACTATACATTACTGCATTATTGGCTCGATATATTACCGTGGGAGAACCACCATTCTAATATTGCTAAGCGACGAAATCAATTTGCACAAAAAATTAAGGTCCCTTTACTTTTATTGTAAAGATTATGTCTATCGTTTTTCTTCAATTCAATTTTACATATGGTTTGAGTTTTTGCACTTTTCTAAGGATTCATGCAATTGCGAGTACCAGAAATAATTTAATCTCCAAAAATGCAATTGAAAATTCAAAAATATCTTATTTTGCATAATACCGCTTAAGAAACAATTTGGATCCCTTAGTTCTCTTTCTTCCCTTCACGTTTCCACATGTTCCCCTTCCACATGTAGCCCCAAAACTTGAAAACCCAGACCTTACCCATCATTACAAAACCTAAGTCTCTTCGAAACACAAACAATGATTTTAAAAGCCTAGGACTCATCATTTTCGAGTCATGCGCGATTTATATTGTGTGTTTTTAATTATTTATAATTAAATAAAATTATAATTATAATTTGTTTTATGTCATAATCGTCAAACGTATATTCTTACTGGCTCGTATACATAAGCATACTTGGAGAAATACAGAGAAAGTTATGTCATGCTGCGGCAAACTAGAGCACATACTTTCTCACATACTTTATTGCAAATAGTTACGTAATACTGAAGTATTGTAATTTCTGCCATACTAAAAACTCAGTTATAACATAAAAATGTCCAATTAGACCTAAACAAACGAAGCGCCTGTGATGCACATCTGAGTTTATTCGAAAGTCAGGATTAGCTTCATTTGTAAAAGTTATTTCTAACTTTTACAAATGAAATAAATGAGAATAAATTTCACTATTACAGTATTTGAAGCATATTATACAGAGAGGAAAGAATACTCTTTCACACAAGTTCGCCTTCATTATATCGAAGTGAGCTAACAATTTCTGAATACCATAGTCAGGGATCAACTCTTCTCAAAGAAAAAGGAATGTATTTGTTAGTTCTACCTTAAATATATTACCTTCCTTAAATGTATTTCCTTTCATTAGAATGGTATATACATCGTACGATTAACACGACCGACAACAATCTCAAAAATTCTAAGAATTTTAAGCCTGCGGAGGCTTCCCTATTTGGGAACTCACAGCCCGTCAAACGAAGCGGGGGAAATTCGAATTTAGAATATGAGACTTTTCCAATTTCCGAAAATTCACAGACGAAACGAAAAATAAGATCAGACCACTTTCTTTGCCATTCTTTGCTACATACGTGAAAAAATGAAATAAAAAAATTGTATCCGTTTTTAAGGAACTAATTGATAAAAAAATTTAAAATTACATATATTACAAGCAAAATTACGCAAAAATACTAATGTTTTCAAAAAAATTAACGTAACCTAATTTGAAGAACTGCTTTTGATGAACACTTTTCATTAAGAAAAAGCATATCTTCATAATCGAAAGATACTGAAAAATAAGGGAGGTAGTTCACGGGATTGGTCAATTATAGTCAGTGAAACAATTAGTTTGCCAACGTTTCGAAATTTATATACTACACCATATTACATCTAAACAAACGAAAAAAACAAATAATATAAAAAATACACACCTTTACTTATATATTAGAATGTCGAGCTGCATATTTAACCTCCAAACAAACTCCAACATGGAGTTGCTGCAGCACATGGGTCCATCCCGAGGCACGTCTTAATCGGGCCACGGCCCGTATAAACGTACTACTTATATGAGAAAATTATTGTTAATTGAATGTTAAACTAAATTGTAATCAACCCAATAAAACCTTTAATTCATTGGACAATTGATAAGCAATAATTTCACCTTAGTCCTATCTAGTAATAGGAAGTTTTCGGACAAGTAAAAAGGGCTGGGGTTTAATATTATTCATAACAAGCGATAACCGTTGCATGTCAGGATTCTCGCCCTGGTCGACGTGTTATTCGTCGAACTTATTATTCGTGATCTTCACCACACATGGCGAATTTCCGCACACTGTAGTTTGCCGCAGCGAGTGACCGCCCCTCGCCGCCCACTCGCCCCTTTCTTTTCGGGAGGTCCGCTTGCTCGTGGCACAGCCCTTTGATCGGGTTCCCCATGTTAATTCTGTCCCTTGCACTCCACGCCTCCTGTCCATTACAAACTGTTTTTCATTTAGTGGTTTAATACACACTGAATCTCTTACTTTTTGACTAAATAAACTTACTCAGTTTTTAGAATAATCGAACTAAGTTTTAATTTGTTTGATTTAGGTATGTCGTATATTTTTTCTGTATTACTCTTCAAATTCATTCTTATTACGTACCTTTTGTAGTTCAGCCTGAGTATTAGATTATCTATACATGTTAGTACAACGGCAATGAACGAGCTTATCCAGCTATAAGTATTCAATTATTTTATATCTACTCACAATATATGGTCCAAGCCATTTGCCACACGTTTTCCTATGAGACTCAGTTTCTGACTATTATCTAAACCATAATTTGATTACTTTTCACTCTTATTTACCAATTCAATTTTCAATTCATTGTTGTATTCATCCTAGCGTTGTCATTTTCGTGGACTCATTGTTTATTTCGAGTGACCGGGGTCGTCAACTGCCATTTTCATTAGTCTTGTAAATGTAATACGTTTGTTTTCATGGGAGGTGTCGGCGATCTTCCCTCGCTGGATGCTGCGCCGAACAACACTTGGGCTTGCGGGGTTTTCCCAACCAGTTATCTCCCACCAGCGGGACACCGCCCCAGCCGGGACAAGTTCTAAATACCCGACCGGTCTCCCGGCACGTGTGGTAGTGTAGTGTATATTAGAGTGTCTGTGTAAAGGGTGAGGATACGACAAGGAAAGGGTAGGAAAGATCGCGCGCAGTCCCTGGCCCGTTTGTTAGGGTACTGCTCCGGTATTCGCCAGGTGTTGATCGGAGCTACTCCGGAAAATTAGCGATCAGAGCAGCCAGCCTCCGGAATTCTCCTCCAGATAACGGGTGAATTCGACCCAGTAAAATATCTCCACCGGCAAAGGTGGCTCATGGCATCAATTGTAGTCACTGCAGTGCCTCTGACCGGGAGGTCCTAGGGTTCGGGAACCGGCGGTTGCAGCATTCTCAACACTAGCCAGAATTCAGCTGCTGTTAGGAAAATAATTCTAGCGATATTCTACTCTGATCCGTTTTCTTTGTTTCTTCGATCAACGCCGGCTGAATGCCGGAGCAGAACCCTAAAAACGGGTCACAGACTAGGGGCGATCATTCCTTCTTTCTTGCTCTATTCTTACTCTTTCTTACACACACACTTATTTGCACTACACTACCACACAAGTCGGGAGAGCAGCCTGAAGCTGAGTTCATCGTGGACGCCTCGTTCAGGCTACCTGCAAGCCGACATACAAGTAAAGGTGGGCGCCGGATCTCGCCATGCAGCGGGAGATCACCGCCACCTCCCGCAATAACGACATCCACTACCCTTCCGCTATTTCCGCTGTGCACGTTTCATGTTCGTTGAAGTATCAGATTTCTCAAAAATTTCAGAAGTGCAACTGAATCAGCGTATTTCTACAATTATAATATTGTACATAGTGATTTTTACTTCAATATGTTCTTTAAAGAAAGATCTTAATAAGGTCATGTTCAAATTTTCAAAAATATGAGTAGTGTTCGTGCAATTTTGCGCGAAATATAGGTAATTAATTTTTTTAAAAATTTTTTTTCTCAAAAATCGCTCTAAAGGTTCTTTTTTCAAATGTTCTCCCCATATGTATTATGACGTATCGCACATGCTCTCGTCGTAATGAGGGAATATTGCAAGGTCCATGGCGATTTTTACATAACATGATCTGGTTGACGAAGTGACCAAGAGATGGCGCTGCTCTTCGGACAATCGAATACGGAAGTCGAGCGAGAGTGTTAGGTCGATCCGGACAAAGAAGTTACTTGGCCGCAAATTTTCAAGAATGACGGACGTGTTACCTGAATTAGGTAATGATCGTGTTGTAACTTGTGGGAACACGTTGATGAAAGATTTCAATATCCATCGTCGTTTACGAATGTATTGGGAACTTTAATCAGGGAAATATTCATAGCACAAGTGGATAACTTAATTCTGAGAAATAATTGTGAACTTTGTGCGGATTGTTGTGCGATTGGAAGTTGCACGTCGTGACGAACACTGAATTATTTCAAACCGCATTAAATAATTCCGTGAGGGAAGAATAATTTTTGCTAATTTTAAATCTACGTGTAGCGAGTGAACTGCAAGGAATTTGTTTTATTGTGCACATTATTTTAACAATTATCATGAGAACTGTGTGACAACGAAGTGCACGTTGTGGTGTGAACAGAGTACGGGCGGTCGAACTGTATACTTACTGTTTGGCAGTGAATAACCTATAATTGAAAACTAGAAGCGAAAGTTCCAGCTATATAGTGATAAAATATTGCGGGAATTAACTGTTTATTCCGGACAAGTGGCTGCTAGGACTGTAGGTACTACGAGTACCAGCCACACGATCACGTGAAAGACTTTGTATTAGCGATCCGTCGAGGGAATTATTGGTTGCACGTGTAAAATCCACACGATCAGACGCAGCTATCAGTGAGTTCAACTGCGTGTGCAGCGGATCCGGGGACCTTCGGGTGGAGCACGGAAACATCCGAAGGTACTCGAAGGGCGGTGGAGCGACTGGCCTCCAGGGCGCGGGGCTGGGAGTCGACGGCGCTGGGGAAGTGGTGTCATGGCCACCAGGACAGCTGCGGGACGCGGAAACTCCGGAGGCGAAATTGTAATGTACAGATTTTTTTAAATAGGAGTGGACACACAACTAGTAGAACATTGTAGCCATCAAACTACTAGGAATACTCCATTCTGCCGAATTTGAGAGGGCGTAAATATTCTTATTTGTTAAAAAAATACTTTTTTTGTAGAGTCGTAGGCTTCCGCGGCCGGAGTCATTGAATTCTTGGCTGTCCGGGATTAGCCGCGTCATGGTCGAAGCAGCTCCATCGACCATGACGCTGTTAATCCTGGACAGCCAAACATTCATTGTTTTTTGTGTTTATATTGTGTCAGATGCAAGTGTAATTTAAATATCAGGAGTGTATTATTTGTTATTTTGACGTTATTGAAAGACATAAAGGGTAAAGAGAATCCTCACGTTAGGAAATTGTATTCACTGATTGAAAATATATTTCAAATCAGGTAACGAGTATAAAAAGTCGGGGAAATAAATGATATATTATTTAGTTGATGAAAAAATTCATTTCGGTTATGTAGTCATTGATTTAAATGGAAACATTTTCGATTTCATTCAATCGTTAATTTGGTACCTTAGACGTCTTCTCTTGAGTAGAGTGAGCCAAACACGAAAACGACCCTTATCCTTGGTCCCTTCCTTTTTATTTAGGGGTACAAAAAATTTGCATCTTTAATGGTGGTGAATATCTCCCTGAATTTTAAGACAATTAAAACCACGTACATACCAACACGCATGTACCCCAACACGTCCGTACAGAGATAGATCATAAACTACACAATATACACTCTCAAGGACGAAACTGAATTTTCCCTCCTATCTCGATGGGGAACATTTGCTGCTCGCTGCAGAGCTCAACAATGAATTAGCCGGGCGATTGGAGTTGTTTCAAAATTGATTTTTCAGAATAAATTATTAATATTAGAGCCAAAACATTTTTGATTGAAGTAGTTCGTGCTCGCTAGTGAACCTCGATCTTTACTTTTTCATCATTTCAATGCCAATCTGTCGAGGCGATTTTTCTCAAGAAATGTACTGAAAATCGTGCTTTCTACGAATATAATTATAGATACTGATAGTTTCAAAAATATTACAACAGCACGTATAATCTCGTTTGTTGTGGAACGGATACCTATTACTCTTATTATAATACTGCAAATTGTATTATACAAATTCTTCAGCCATTACACTTATGTGATGTTTGGAACTCCACTCTGCTCTTCTTGAGGAAGGAATTTTAAGAAAAATACGCACCTTGTTATTACCTGGAATCGAACCTAAAACGATTACGAGACTGCAAAATCAAGTCCAAACCCTAAACCTCTTGTCCATATGAGAATTGCTGGAAAAATGCCCCATTATTATGCATGCTGCGATTGCCTAGATATTTCACTAAATTGTCCCAAAATTAAGAAAAAAACTCATATTTCGAAACATTTGTATATGATTCGATAAAGTTATAATACTTAAATTGTTTGCATTAACAAACAAATGTCTAGTTTCAATATTGAATGTTGAGAATATCAAGAAACAATTTAAAGAAAAATTTGGATCGGTGATTGAGAATATCTTATTTTTAAAATAACCTTCATTTCTCCCAACATTACTTAAAAACTACGAATGCTTTTGAAAAATTGTACATGAACTCATTTAAAGATCTAAGTTTAAAGAATATATTTAATTAAAAAAATCTTTTTTCAGTTTTGTGGTTATAGGAAGACGCAGAAAAGATTCAACTTAATTTTTAGAAACTTCAACGAAAATAAAACTTTCGCCATATTTATGAGCGTACTTTGCTCCATCTGTGAAAAAATTAAAGGCATTTTTGAAAAAAATTGAAAATGACTTTGAAGTTTCGTGTAAAGTACCCCCAAAAATAAAATATCCGTTTTCAACTCAAGGCGACGCGACACCACCCAAATCAATCACGGAATCGATAATTTTTGTGAAAATACGTCCTACAGATTAGACTATAGTATTGTTTACATAAAGACGGAAGAACGTTCTAAAAAAATTAATTTTTGGTATCAAAGACTCGCAAAACGTAGAGTATGATTACACAACAAATTAGAGGAAGTAATTTACTTCATGTAAATGCAAGAACTATCCACTTTGTTAGTATCAGAAACCTACAAAAGGAATTTTTCGGGGGAAAATTGTCGTTTTCGACAATAATATAAGAGAAATTAAAAACCTACGAAATTGAATAGTTTATTTATAGAATTTTGAAATCAATATGATGTAAAAATTCTTAAAACGAGAATTATCTTCATTTTATCTATTTCGTGTTAGGAAATAAATAACTGTTACGAATGTGTACAATCTCAAATATGAACACCTCATCAAGAATCAGCGACATTGAGTTGTTTTGATAAATATTGATTATATATTGATATCGATTGTGTATTGATATCGATTGTGTATTGATATTGATTGTGTATTGATATTGATTGTGTATTGATATTGATTGTGTATTGATATTGATTGTCTATTGATATTGATTGTCTATTGATATTGATTGTCTATTGATATTGATTGTCTATTGATATTGTCTATTGATATTGATTGTCTATTGATATTGATGGTGTATTGATATTGATTAAATATTGATAAATATTGAGTTGATTTGTTTGTATAAATACTTTTTCATCCAAGCTGGGTGGGTGGTTGCGCTCCGGCTTGTCGGCAGGCAGAGCTAAATCGGCGCGCCTCTCCCCGCCGGCGACGTGATCGGAGGTCGCGTTTGCCTTCGCAGCGTTACCTGCGAACGATCGCCGGCAGTTAGCGTGCGTCGGTGAACGGCAATGAACCTACATAATTTGTTTGCACTTCATTCCGCCGTTAACCGAGCGTTTATTGTCCGAATTAGTGAAAATTTAATCATCCCGCGCCGTGAATTGTGGCGTTCGGCGAATATGTTCGGCGGCGGGCAATCGGCGCCCGGCTCGCCTTTGTCGGTCGCGAATGGAGTCGGCGATAAAAGTCGACGCGAACGCCGGTAATTAGTGCTCGCGGGGGACCTCTTTGTCCCGCGGGCGGGCGGGCGGGTAGGGCGTGAGTGCGTGCGCGTGCACGCACGCGCCATATCTCGCCCATGCCCGTTTGGGGGTTTGGCGCTCAGACGCGGGCACACAGGGCCGTTGATACGACGCCAACGGCGGGGAGGAGGAACCGCGCGACGCTTTTTCTTCCTTTTCGGCTGGCGAGCGAGCGAGCGAGCGCACGGGCGACCGGTGGGGGCGGAAGCTTTTCAGGACACTTTCGGTTTGATTCGAGCGCGCGTGTTGTCGACCGCGCTCTCATTATGTTAAGTGGCGGGCGGCGCGGGGGAGGGGGAAGCGGGCGACGAGGGGGGTCGAGTTGGCGACGAGGGAGCGGAAATGTGGAAGGCGATGGCGAGCGCGACAATGAGAGAAAGAAGACGCAGATTATTGCTGGCAGGTTGATGAGAGGGATCCGACGGTTAGGATAATGGTAAATGTGGCAACGGGAAGGGCGAGAGAGGGTGCAGACAAAGGCCATCTCAGACACGAGATGAGAGGGCGAACATTTGGGAGTTGTGATATTGGCATTGTTGGTGGCAATGGAGAGTTGTGGAAAAGAGGTAACCCAGCGTTTGTTTTGTCGTAAGCTGCCATCGTCCAAAGCGAAAAGGGTCGTTATTATGGGAAATGGTGATTTGAGGATTACTGTCCGACGTCGATTTGGGGATATTGTATAATAGAAATATTTACGAAAAAATGCGAAGTCAAATAAACAAGTTCTTTGGAATATGTCCTAGATGCACAGTAAAAGAAAAGAAAATAGAGGTCTTTCTAAGGAACAGACCGTTTTAAATTTCAGAAACCTTTAAATAATCGAACCCAAGTAGAGATGCGACTCGAAATATTGGTCAGAAGTGGTGCGATTGATTAATCACGTCTTCTTTCAAGTCACGTCCAGTAATCTTTCCAGTAATCCAGTCTGTAATCTGTCCAGTAATCTTCCTAAGTTTCCCAGGACGTAATCTTTCCAGTCACGTCATCTGCTAGAGTTATGAATAATGTTAGTGTAGTGATTGACTTTTATGCCCGACAGTGGCTATGTTCCTTACCTTCTGACGGTGAGATCCAACATCGACGTACACGTCGACCTGCCGGAGATTTCCTCTTTCAAATATCTCCCTCCGTGGGGCATAACCACAGCGGAGCAAGTTCCCAGCTAGTATCTTTAAATGTGTGGTGTGGTGTATATAAGTGTGTGTGTGTGTGGGTGTGTATAAGGGAAGATTGATTAGTTAATTAGTGATTCCGGACGTATCAACTGCTAAGGCCATTAGTCCTATACTTGTAGTACATTTACCCTCAACATGATATTCACCCGCTGGATGGTGAGATCCGGTGCTGACCTACCTGTCGCCTGGCGGGGTTTTCCCCAGCTAGGTATTTGCCACCAGCGGCGCACTGTCCCAGCCGGGACAAGCTCTAAGATACCGACTGGTCTCTCCGCATGCATGTTAGCGTAGTGCATGGAAGTGTGCGTGTAAATAAGGCGTGAGAATAGGACAGAGAGGGGGAAGGATAGATCGCGCGCGGTTCGTGGGATGGCTATTACGATATTGCTCCAGCATTCGCCTGGTATTAATCTGAGAAACCACGGAAAACTACTAATCACAGCAACCGAACGCTAAAATTCTCGTCCAGACATACCTAGCTATGTAGCTAGTGACGAAAATCCTGCTAGATTCCGAGGAACCATTGAAACTAACCGAAAAGTTCATCCGACCGCTAGAATTATTCTCGTCCAGACAGGAGTTGGATTCGATATTTTCTAGCTGGAGTCGAAAATACGTCATCGTCGTAAGTCGACCCTTAGCATCTATCAGATTCACAGAAGAGGCAGTTACAATGATGACTTAAAGCGGTGTGCATGTATGTTGTCGAATAACGACGTTTGAGAATTCCGAAGATACATAAACGTATAAGGTGATGCAGCAAGAAAAATACAAAGGGAACAGTAGGCAGCGTGAACGTTGGGCGAATGTGTTGGCTAATTGCTTGAGCGGTTGCGAGCAGACACTGCCATCGGTGCGCAGGGATGCGAGGCAGGGTGGTTGGGGTACCAGCCGCGTTCGATAGCGTGGCGATGGCTGCCACGCGGGCGTGTTCGCACACAGCCCCGCAGGCCCGTGTTTCATTATCCGCCCCGCCCAGCCCGCCGCCCGCTACCTACCGCTTGCTCCGCACCTGCCGCTCGATGCCCATAGCCCCTTGCCTCCAGCACGCCGCTTGCTGCTCGCCGCTCCAAGCCGCTTCCCGCAAACTTGCTGCTCCCAGCCCGAAAACACATTCCCGCCGCCCCGTCACCCGTTCCTTTCATCCCCATCCCAGAATCATCTCACCGCCCAATTCCGTTTCCCTGATCACGCCACCCCGTGCTGTCGCTCCATCCCGCTAGCGCCATCCGCCACCCCCATCCCGCCACTTATCCTGCCGTCCCCACCATGTCGCCGGGTATCTCGCCGTCTGCCACATCGCCGCTCCATCCCTCCCACCCACCCCGATGCCCATTCCATCGACGCACATCTCGTCGCCTCCTACTTTCCCGTCTACCATCTTGCCGCTCCATCTCTCTGCCCTATCCAGCTGTCCCTCTGTCAATCCATCCGGCCATCCCACATCTCGTCGCCCCCATTCTCACCGCCCCCCATCTCGCCGCCTACTATCTCGTCACCGCCTCTCTCGCCGTTTCCATTCTCGCCGATACATCCCACCACCACATCCCGTTGTCCGAGCCCCACCGTCATGCATTGATCCGCCCCCTATTTTGTGGCCTCCTATCTTGCATCCCATCTCGCCGCCTCTCGACTCGCCGGCTCCGTCTCGCCGCCTCTCCCATCGCTCCGTCTCGGGATCTCGTCACACCCAACCTTGTCGGACTCCCTCTAATCGCACCCCATGTCGTCGAACCGCATCTCGTCACATCCCATGTCGGAGCACCCCAAGTCGTCGCACCACATCCTTTCGCATCCCATTTCGAAGCACCCAACTCGTCGTGCCTTAACCCGTCGCCCTCTGACCTCGTCGCACCCCATCTCGCCACCTCTCATCCCGCCGTCCCACATTCCGCTTCCCTCATCCCACCGATCCCAAGCCGACGCCTCCTGCTTGCCGCCATGGCCCAGTGCCAATTCCCCATCCTTGCTTGGAGCTTCATATCCACCGCCGTGATTTTCTTAGGTTGTATGCTCCAACCACTCACAAACACCTGGTCGGTATACACCAACCACCACCTACCAATTCTTCTTAGCCAACGTTATGCATCGGGCCTCGACCGCACTTCCCATCCATCAATTCGCGCGTGTCACATCGCGCCCGCCATTCCCACCCGCTACCCGAAACACGCCACCTGCTGCCCCGCCTCCATATCCCGCTGCCCCACACCTCGCTCCCCCGTGCGCTCTCGCAGTTTCCGCAGGAACATGGGAAATTTGACTGTGCAGATTCCGCGCGTGTACCGCTGGTCGCGGAATGGTTCGACATGCGCTCGTAGTGGCCAGGGTCGTTATTAAACCCTGCCCTCGATGAGTGGCTCACGCGACCTGGAAACGGGTCGACCGCATCGCAAAGTATTCCTTTTATTGTTGTATATTACACGTTAAGAAAGGGTTAACATGCTGTTTGCTCAGGAATCCTCTTACCGCACTGCAATCTTCTAACGCTTCCAAAAAGCCCAAGTTCTCGTGGGCGGGCCGTAAAAATTGATATGGCGAATGGCGCGTGTCTTGGAAACCGGAGGACTTCCATTCCATTTGCTCTTTTTTCGTCATTTCGTCTCTGTGTTCAACGTGTCTCATTTCTTGCGGATTTGCGGAAATGTTCGTTGATGTCCGCAGTTCGAATCCCCGACGCTGTGCGGTCGGATTGTGTTTTCGATGGCTATCTTTGGTCGCCGGACCTTGCGTGTGCTCGTACGCTTCGCTTGGGTTTGCGTTCCAGCGACCTACAACGGTTACGGTTCTCTCGCAGGAGAACATGTGCACAATTCTCAAGTCACTCTTTTTACCGAGTCAAGTGATGTGCTTTGTAGAATTTTTAGTTATTCTTTAGCTGCTGAGATATAACCATGTACTTTGTTAACAAAATAATAATTTAATACTCTTTACTGAAGAAATCTTGTGAAGTACCATAATCGGGTAACCTGCATCCGTCAGCCTGTTCACACACGTATAATCCCCCATTCTAGACAAATGAAGTGTTCTTCCGGTTCTCTGGTGGGAAACTAATGTTTTTTGTGGATCCATCTAGAAGATTAAGGATTTTTTCGAAAAAAAGCGTGATTTTATATCCGTACAATCCGTTGTGCCCGAAAATTTTCGAGCCGAGTAACTGTAAAATTATTTCTACTATAAAATAAATAAAAACGTTTAACATAAAAATATGTCATCAGGTTAAACTACTACAATGTATTTCGAAACTTACGGAAACCTGAAAACATATTACATATGTATAATATTCAGTGCGCTTAATATTTTCAAGGAAATTATTTTCAAGGCTTTTTTTATTTACAATCCACATTTTAATATGTTACTATCCCTCAAACAATGTTTATTTCTGAAATCTGACTTCGTGCCATAGAGGATGAGAAAATGATGTAATATGCGCACAGCTTATCGATCAATCACTGCGTATTCTAAGACTAGCCGTAAAAGCTACTTGGTTTCTCAGGGACAAAACTGCACATAAGGATCTACCAATTCCACACATGTGAAAAGAAAATTTAAAGAAAAATTTGGAAGAGGGGTTTTCAGAAAAATTCTTAGTCTATATTTCGGACGAAGTTACACGAAAAGTACACATGCATTTGAAAAATTATATATGACCTTATTTCAAGACCTATCTTTAAAGAAAAGACTTGCACTTTTGCAATTTTCGAAGTATCTGGGTTTTCAACAAACATGAAACCCACACCATTATTTTAAGTTTCATTTGGGCTATTCCAGGATAAAGTATAATTAAAGCATTTGGTGCCATTTTTGAGAAAATTTTTAAAATGTCTTTGAGGCTTCTTGTAAAGTACCCTCAAAAATCAAAATATTCGTTTGGAACTCATAATGCCTGAGGCTCGTTCAGAGCGATTGAGAAATATCAATTTTGGAGAAAATGGACTGAATGGTTTATCTCAATGGTTGCCAAACTTATGAAGATTGTGAGCAACCATACCGTTTTCAATCCTACTGTGAGTTACTAAGAAACCAACGCAGAAAGATTTTTTATTGTCTACAAACGTACACTTCTATTAAATATGAAAACGAATGTTGTTAAAACTCTATACAAGAAAAATAAATTGAAATGGAATTAAACATTACAAAATATTGAAATACTGTTAGTAACAAATTATGGAGTAGGGTTGACGACAGACATATAGACAGACCGTTTTCCGCCGCACGATTACATGAGCCTCTCTTCTAATGTAGAATCTTCGAAATGGTGAGAAAGCGAAAATGCATTTGAGTAATTTAAAAAAATCAAAAGAAGAAATCAAAGTGGCATTGATTTCAATTTATTCTGCGCATTTTTGCACTGACCGTGCAAAACGTTACAAGAAAATTTGGCGCCGTTTTTGAGAAAATGTTGTTCAAAAGTTCCTGAAAATGTGAAATTTTGTGCTCTTTTTTACAGAAACACTTTCGAGAAACTTTATCAGACATCATTTGAAGCACTTGTAGTCACAAATGAAATGAGATATAAGCTGGTAAAGTAAATATTAATGAGGCGAGAGACTTAATAAAATATATTTGTGTAATTTTTGAAAATCGAAAGATTATAGCAAATTCGCGTTATGACACGATTCAGTGCATTCACTATCTGTACAAAATGTTTCTAGAAAATCAGCTTTATCGCCGCCTAAACTAGATTTTTTCACAATTGCTCAATTTTTTTATTCCCTAATTGTAGAAGTGGAAAATGACTATAGATAATATTATTGAAGAGTAAAAACTCATCCTGTATTGAAATATTAATTGAAACATTTGGAGCCATGATGAAAATATACCGTTTAAGAGTGACTGTAAATGGGAAATTTAAAGTTCTTCTTGACAGAAAACTTTTGAGTTTTCAAGAAACTTCGTTGGATATCATCTGAAGCACTTCTACTCACAAACGCAGCAATATATTCAAATTGTTGGTAATATAAATATTAAAGGCGTAAAAGATATTTCAAATAAATAACATGATACTTAATTTTTAAAAGCACAAAAGAATAAATTAAATTGGCATTTACGCACACCACACCCATTGACTGGTTATTCACTTCATTTAGCACTATTCGTTTAAAAAAATGGTCGTTTTTCGAGAAAATGACGTTTGCAAGTTTTTGAAAATGCAGAATTTTGATATCATTCTCTCAAAAACCTTGTGAGTTTTCGAGAAAATTTATTAAATATAATTTGAAGCACTTGCTCTTACAAATGCATCAATGAATACAAATAACCATTAATGTAAATGTTTGCGACCTTAGAGAAAATGCAAACATTTACATTTGTGTAATTTTTGACAAAAATAATACAGAAAAATCGCGTTTGTAATCTTATACACGGAATTTAGTACTATCCCTACAAGAGTTTAAAGAAAAAAATTGGGGCTGGTTTTTTGAGAATTTTTTTGATGTGCCCGTAGTTTACTGAAAGTTCCTACAAAACCAAGTCCTACATTTATTTTTACGTCTATATTATTTACCTGCAAACAAATTCAATACTTTTATTTCAACCTCATTTTTTCAACAACAACTTTTTCCAAACCACATACCTATCTTATTTTGCGTATAACAATTATTCGACAGAAAGTAACAAATTCGCAACGCTGTAAACATAATTTGCGATGCATACATAGTATGCCTTGATTTTTTTCTATGAAAGTATATTTGCACTTCATTCTCTATTTTATTTCCAAGAATGTCTTAAACAATTATAAACATCAAGACCACATAATCGAATAACATTTATTATAAAACAAAAGGATAATAGTTTTCTTGTGATTAAAAAATATTTTTCACTTTCTTTCGTTGAAGTTAAATGTGTGTTGAATATTCTTGCACGATGCAAGGCCAGAAACAAGCCGTTGAATATCACTTCCTCCAAAACACATTCGATAATGTTATGTTCTTTCCTATAAATGTATTGGTAAAATTTGTTTCATGTATCATAACCGTGAACTCGTCATTTTGGCTGAAATGTAGCGAGAACAATTTTTGTTACAAATTAATTATTCATGAATTATTGTCCCCACGACTACGCATGTGCAAATTCCTCTCGGTAATTAATTCAACGATCGTGGAATTTACACATTCAATGAGGCATCAAAACATTTGCAAATATAGCCAAAAATAAAATTAATATATCTATAAGCCAATTGAAAAATTTACTTAGATTAGAATTTCAATGAAATGATAGGAAGATGATACTAATTTTGTAGATCGTTGACCTAAAAAGTAATTGTGTGAATTTTAATGCGATGTTGTTGACGTAATTACATGAAGAAATAAAAGAAGTCATCTCCACCAACTTAATATGTTTATTTATAGAACCGGCTTTTGAGGGCTTTACCGTCATCATCAGTATCTCTGCGTGTGGCAAAAGTCTGGAGACTGTGCCCCTTCAACACACTCCCGACTTTCGCCACACGAACGCTTTCAACGAAAGAAGTGAAGTAGTTCGTAATATGTGTTTAACGTTCGTAATTCGTATTTAATAATAAATTTGCAAACACCTACGTACAGTATTACCTTGGAAATTATTTGAAGAACACCAAGTGAATACGGTGAAAACCAGAACTGTGAGAAATGTTAGAGAACGGAAGCACATATATTTTGACTTTGCACACTTACGTTCTTAAGAGTGCAAATACTTGGGAAGGATGAATGTAAATTTTTCACAGAATTTGATTTTGTCACAGAATATTCGAGACTAATTGAGATTGATCTTATATTAGGATTAGAGAATAACGCTGAAGAACAGATTACAGGCGAATTTTTATGTGCATTTTTGTGTGTGTTAGCAAAAACAGGTACAAAATATAGCTGTACTAAATCTTAACTATTCGTATCATCCATTCCTGCAAGTACCTTGTAGGGCGATTACAATTTTGAAATTGAAATATTACCATTTCATATATGGAGCTAACATGCTAGGTCATTGGGTGTTGGAAACATTTTTGAAAGAGAAGATACTACGATTCATTTGTACTACGATTATCAGGTACTACAATTCATTCATATGGCCAATGCCAGAGACTATAAGAACTTATTTAAAACTATGCACATTTAAAGAATTTCACCACATGTAAAAACTTAGAAGACAAGTTTACAGCGTCAGCGACTCCGTTTTAACCTAGTTTCCTGTATTAAACTATACTAAAGGAAAGGAAATCAAAAACAAATAAGCGAGGGAAACGGTAATAGAATGTCTACATGCCTAATTAAGAAATGGGAACATATTCCCTTCCAAATCAGTGCCCAGTGCTCTTGCGCAAACGTCGGCCTGTCGCTGTTCGGAGCGCAGCAACTTCCGTTTCTTTTCCTGCCTGTCAAGGAGAAACATGAGGTCTGGGAGGAAAAGAAAAGAGCAAGTACAGAGACTGCAGGGATTGATTGATTGGTGTTTTTGAATGCGTAAACTGCTGTGCTCATTAGCTCCGTAAGTGTAGTGCATGCTTTTGGCCCCTGAAGTTGCGTTGATCTTCTCCCGCTGGAAGGTCAGAAACGGCGCCGAACTATACGTCAAAAAGCGGGGTTTTCACCAACCAGATATCGATGGGGCAACGCCCCTGTCGGAACAAGCTCTAACTTCCCGACTGGACTCTCGACATGGGCGGTAGTGGAATGCATGTAAGTGTGAATGTGTCAAGTAAAGGGTGCGAATAGGACAAGAAAGGGAAGGAAAGATCGCGCGCGGCCGTTTGTTAGAGTACTGCAAATACATTCGCCTGGTACTAAAACTACGGAAATCCAGCAATCAGATTAGCTGTCCTCTAGAATTCTCCTCCTGACAACGGCTGAACTCAACCTACCTATGTATCTCCTGTCGAAAATCCTGTCATCGCCGCGACTTGAACCCTAGGCGTTCCTCACCCCGTTTTTCCATTCCACTTTCGCTCTTTGACTCTAGTAGCGTCCATGTCTCCCTCCGTCCAGCAGATGCTCAATTACCACATGCCGCATCGGTCCGCACACTCGCAGGTAGCCCCGTGCGTTACTGATCACAGGATGCTACGACCGTCCTCGCTGAACTCTCTTGGCAATCTTGCGTCTGCCCGAGATGGAAGGGTATTATTCCCAAAAGCTTCCGACAATTTCCTGTGACATTCTAGGACATTTCATCAACGAGTAAGGGCTGCCTTGAAGTTGGAGCGTTGCTCACAATGGCCGTGATATATATATATATATATATATATATATATATATATATATATATATATATCACGGCGGTAATCCGACAACTGATCTCACATTACTCTCTGTGATAATAAAGACACACTAGTACTGGATTGAAAAAAAATCAATCTACTTTTCAATATAATTATTTCATTTAATAAAGTGACTAAATCAAATCTTAGTACTCAGAACTCTAATCTTACGTAAAGGAACGTGAAGCACAGACATCAAATATTAAACTGAATGAAAATCCCATTTCAATTAAGAAAATAGTTTTCAATACAATTTACGATAATTATCTAATGTCTTCAGATCATTTGCTTGTTATAAAACTCAACTCGTAAAATTGAGTTACAGGTCTTTATTTTCATTTGAAGGGAAATTAATGAGTCGTAATTAAGTGCTATTCGTATTTCGTCCATATTTGACGTCAAAACACGGACTGCTGGAATAGAAAATCACACAATTGTAATATTTGGCAATTTGGCAATATGTGATGTAATGAACATTGCCGACCTTAGAAGATGGACGAAAATCAACAAGCAGAAAGGATATAGGTCCTTGAGAGAGGAAGGAAAGTTTAATAAAACACTTTAATGCGAGTGGAGTAATTAGGTGGAGTATTTGATAAAACACGTGCAATGTATTGGTGGTGTATTGATTGAAGAGAGTACAATGAAAAATTAAATGGACTAAAATACTTGGGAGTGTGGATACAGTAAATTGTGTGTACGAAATTGGATTTAAAGAGAGGTCTTACGTTATTTGATAGGTAAAGAAAGCACACATACGTATCGTAATTTGAAATTGTGACGTTCACTTAATGTTTCATTATTATATCCGTTTAAAAATATTGTGTAAATTTTGTGCAATGTATGATTGAATGGCGGTTCGCCACAATTTCTTTAATTAAGAATAAATATTATCTTCTATTTTGACTTTGAAAGGATTTTAATTTAATATTTTCAGTAAGTTACCTTATTCAATCTATGGTGTATACTAAGGAATCGTCGGCTCTGAACCAATATTCAATGGATATTTTTATTTTTCTTCATAGATTTATTATAATTTTGATTCATGGCAAAAGTAAAAAATGGAAAATGGAAAAAGGAAAAACTATCTCAGGTGGTAAATTACAATGTTGTAAAGATGCAAAAATTATCTAGTCAGTTAAAAGTGATTCTTTATTAAATTGTCGAAAATATCAACATGTATTAAAATACAAATTCTTCTCTTATATACTCAACATCGTCTTTTAGTTGGATAACAGGTAACAATGAAACATCATAAATACAACTGTATGTGATTTACTGTGTATCACGCCCTGATTCCAAATACATACTGACAATTTCTCTAGCACGTATTGTAGGAAAAGGATTTATTACCTTTTTTGTTATCAGGACCCTACAATAAGAGTTTCTTTAAAAAATCACCAATTTCTGATATACGATTACAGTACTTTCTCTTTATTACGTACGGCGAGAATATAAAGAGGAATATGAATAATCGGAATAGCGGTGTACTACATCATTCAATCCCAGTTTATTACGCAAAATAAGTACTAGCATTCTACACAAGTAGACATTTACATTTTAAACATAAGCCATCTAGGCGTTAAAGCATCGTTCTTTCAGGTCATTCAAATCTTCACCACTGCTTAGAAAGTCTCTCTCCCACCATACTTTGGTTTCACCGCCACTTTGTCTCCCCTTCACATTGCTCGCTAGCTGCCTCTTTCACACCGTTCCTCTACCCCCCCCCCCACCGCTATTTCCACCCACCCAACGACAACACTGTCTCCACCTGCACCGCCTTCCTTTTTCCTGCCGCGCCGCGCCACGCCCCGCCTCCACAATCACTGCTATCACCGTTTGCACATACTCTGGCCACCTCGTCTCCAGGCGCCATCTGCCGCTGGTGGCGCCATTGCTGCTCTCTCTCTGTCTCTCTCTGTCTTTCTCTTCTTTCTTCCTCCATCGCGCAACCGCCTGGCCTCGCCGCTCCGCGGCCCCTGCTGCCGCTGCAACCCGGCAGACACAGGCGGAGAGAGCCCGGCCGGCCGGCGGGCCGGCGCGGCGGCCGAGCTGAGCGCGGCAACCACCGTAAAGAAGGGAATATGACGCCCCCCGGAGGGCTTTTATTCGCTCGGCGCCAGCTCCCAGCCACCGCCCGACCGCGCTCCCTCCCCTACCCCTCCCCCCTCCCCCCCGCCACGCCCTCACTCAGCGCTCTCGCCTCCCTCGCTTGCTCGCCTCGCGCGATATGACCGAATTATGGGCACGGGCCCGAAATTAAGTTAGCGTATGACAGGGCCGCCAACTTCCGAACAGCCAAGCACGGCTCACAAAGCCAATCAGTTCACTCTCCGCGCTGTAACTTTTATATGGAAATTGAGTTCAGTCCATCTCCGCTTAGTCCAGTAATGAGACGCTCGTTGATTTTTGGAAAAAGGGCTGGGGAGGCGGAAAAAAGTCAATAGGAAATGTTTAAAATTCCTGTTTCAGAGAGTAATGAATTCATGATGAAGCTTGCAAGTATCTGAAATATATTTTTTTAAACCTCGTGTTTTGAGCACTTTGCGAACAATACATTTCTTTTACTCTCGTTAACGTTAAAACGATCATATTGTTCAGAAAAATGCATTAATATGATTAGTAACTTTTCACAATACATTTGATTGGATATTTGATTAAATAGTTGAAATAAAAAATTTCCTTTCAGAGAAGTTTAATGTTTTGTTCCATATCACTTTCCTCGGTCTACAGATTTGAATGTATTATACTGAACCATACTCTAAATTTATAACTTTAAGTGACATCTGAACTGCAAAGGAACGCGTTTCGGCATCTAAACAATTAAAATTATAACCAAGCTTTATTGTTAGACTAAGAATATGTTCTCATGTCCTAACTAGGCTAGGATGCTATGAAAACCTTTTCACTACCTTTTTGGTTTTTTATGTCATCCCTCGCCAATCACTGAACACAGTGCCCCGCTTCGATGACTTAATTGATGTCTCTCCAGTGCCTCCTAGGAGGCTAGGAGGTTCTAGCGTGCGAATTCCGCGGGAGAAGGATTTTCGACACTAGCTACGTAGATAGGTCGAATTCAGCCGCTGTCTGGAGGGGTGTTCTGGTAGCCAACAGCTCTGGTCTATAGTTTCATTTTTAAATTTGTTGCGTCCTTAATTTTATCATATCATTAACGATGTAACGCGTCTTTCCGCCCCTTGTCGAGCGTTCAGCGCGGAGTAATCTACCATTATTATCTCTTATATGTATTCTTATGTATGTCTCGTCTGTCGGTTGTCAAGAGGACCGCCAGGTAGCATCTCCGCGTACGCGCCTCCTACCACGCGCTCCTGCGGCAATACCCAGCGGCCAGAATTGGGATGGAATAAGGATAGGGGTATGGTTTAGGACACTTCACGGGGGTTGAACTAGCCCTTGTGAGGAAGTCAAACTCGTTCCGTTGAAACAAATTTCACATGAGAATCGACGGGAATCAAACGAACGGGAACCGGACCTCAGTGGTGAGAGGTTAGCGACTTCGCTATGCGCCACGAGCGAGCCCAGTTTCTGCAGTTCCACCGATCAACACCATGCGAATGCCGGTGGTCCATGGACCGAATGCGTACCCTAACAATCGGACCGTGGACCTCGCACGATCTTTCCTCCCTCTTCCTTGTCCTAATCACGCTAACTCCTTCCTTAGAAACACTTATAGTCATATGCACTACACTACCACACATGCCAGAAGACCAGTTGCGAGCTTAGAGCTTGTGTCGTTTGGGACAGAGACCCGCCGGTGGGAAACACCTGGTTCGGGAAAACCCCTCTAGCCGATGTGCAGGTCAGTGCCAGATTTCACCAACCAGCGAGGGAAGATCATGCCCACCTCCCGAGGGGAAACACACACTACACTTACGGGACTAAATATCTTAGCTGTTAATGGGATTAAAACACCAAGTAATCAATCAATCAATCGGTGTCGTATTGGGGAACCATGTCTAATGCGGGACGAGGTTTAGATAAATACCAAAGTGTACTAGAGGTACCAGAGATATCAATCCGTTGATTATTTGCAGAATATTTTTCGAAAGTCAAAATAAGATACAAACAAGTGGTGGTACAACAGCACAGAGTTCTCGCATTATTTGTAAGTGCTCGCGTTATTTACAGCACATTATACAGACAAACATGGATAATTTCACATAAAAAATGAGCATTCAGAATTAAATGCCATCCAATATATCGCTTTATGAATCCATAATAAATTCCGATATCATTACTTTATGAGCCGCTTAAGCATATCTGTGTATATATTCTTCCTGACTTTAATAAAGGTGAATGTACCATTTTATTGAACACAGAGACATTGTAACATTAACGTGAAGTAAATAAAGCCGCCTTATCCTATCTCTCTTCCATCCACGTCACCGCCCAACTGTGAAATTCTCGGAATAACTTCTCGAATATTAGCTACATTGTTTGGCAACGCCGCGAAAGGAAGTAATATCACTTTATTGTAATAAAATTTCGTACAAATTATGGTGACTCAATTTTTACTTCACATTACATTTACCGTAAATCGTAGTTTTTAGAGAAAAAATCTACTTGGGCTAATTTCAACTAAGGCTTACGGATTGTTTGAAAGAATCATTAATATATTGCGAATATAAGTTGTAGAATAGAGTAAAAATCGAATTAGTATTGGAATTATGGGTAGTATATTATAATTAAAATAATATTAATTACTTTTCATATCCTTTTGATCCATTCTTATTCTCCGAGAATTTTTCTAGAGGCTATAAATCTATAAATATAGATGGATAGAAATTACAGAGATCTCTAGGGCCCGAATGAAACGCTCAAAGCCATAAATATTCCTAATTAATCACTTAGATATTTTGTTCTTGGAGCAAATTGGCGGCGGCGATGGTGTAACGGTTAGCGTATCGGACTGTTATACCCAAGTTTGCGGGTTCGAACCCGATCGAAGCCGTGGATTTTTAAGGGCGAAAAAATCCTTCGTACGCCTTCCTTCGGAGGGGAAGTAAAGCCGGCTGTCCCATGTTAGTAGATTTACTGCATGTAAAAGATCCTCAAGCCTAAATGACGCCTCTGAGCTAAATTCAAATCGCCTGTTTCGTCGCCCAAGTAATACCTTCTTTCTCCCATGGTTGGTGAAAGGAGCGGAATTTGCGTGGTCAGACGGTAGAGCAGGCCTCATGGCCTGAGTCTCGCCACGTAAAATAAGGCAAATTCAATTCAATTCAATTCAAATGAAAAGCACGTACTTCCTCGCAATATTTGTAAAGCTTAAATAACATTGCAACATTATATAGACACATTTTCGAACCTAAGACTCTACAATTTGTAATATTTTGTTAGCTTATTAAGTTAATTAATATTAAGTTAAACAATGAGCAAGGATTCTCAATACCTGCACCATTATCTTAAGCATCCTTTACGCTATCCGACAAAAAAAATAATAAAAAAATGGTGCCATTTTTTGAAAATTTTGAAAATGTCCCAGGAAATTCACGTAAAATACTCACCAAAATTAAAATATCGATTTGAAATTCACTGATCCGCGAAATCAGCCAGAACGGTTTGGAAAAACTCGGCTGAACTATTTAGGCGCTAGCTTTGATCACAGACGGAAAGACATCGAGATCGATTTTGATGTCAATCGATTTTTCGGTATCAAGGACCCACAAAACATGGATTCTTAGTAGATAAAGTGTTAGAGAAAGTAATTTACTACATTTAGGGCCAAGATTTATTCATTTTTTCGTTATCAGGCCACGTCAGTAAGAGTTTTTTTGCCGGAAATTCGCCGTTTTTTTCTGGCAGCATACTTTCTCCACACTGGTAAGTAGAAGCGCAAAAGTAACTTGGGGTGCTACAAAATGGTACTGACTTCGTCGGTCTAGTTACTATCCTTATCTCTTAGTGTTGACTAGCTTTTCGCTTTTGTTCCATCTTATTCCCAGCTGCTACATATCGGCGTCTAAGGCTACCGACACCCGAGCATAAAATGACGGACGTTAAAATACGTCCGTGGTGGCGTAGCAAGAACGCATACAGACCGTGCACAATATCGTGTAGCAGACATCCGTTGCATGTCAGTCAACAGACGTTAACCGCTGGAATGTATGAATCGTTCCACACGGACGTTGTAGCTTCTTCGCCGTGATAGCTTGCAGAACTCCCGGAGAACTACCGACGTTAATTTTACGTACGTTGAACAGTATTGAACTAAGTTTTTCTGTTCTTAAAATGAATACATTCTACAGAGAAAAATTAATAAATGAAGTGTATGTGTAAGCACCAATTCTTATAATAAAGAACATCTCACATTTGTATCTTGCCGTTGAATATGATCATATTTTTCAAGAATTCTCTGAATGACTGCTAGGACATTTGGTAATAATCGAAAAATGCTCACTGTTGTTGCTTAATTTCTCATAGGATGTAAAATGTTCCCTTCAAAAGCTGATCGCTTTTATTGGGATGATCCCACCATCACCTCCTCTTTTCTGTAAGATTTATCTCAATATAACAGAATACCGCTAAATCCGTGGCATCCATATTTGCTAGTTCACGGCCACGGAACAAATGACGTCCGTTGTGTAGCGGTGATCGTGGCCGTGTGGCTTGCCAACCAACGGACGTTAACGACGTATGTTTCTCAACGCTCGTGTGTCGCTAGCCTAAAATTATTATCACAACTTCACAATTTCTGGTGCTCTATTAGATGTGTCTAAACTAATAGATAGGTATTGTAGGTGGGTAAAAGCTGAATTCATATGCAAATTTGGGCTTACAGAGGAGTTTAAATATCCTTCAAAGATGTAGGGAAACATGGGCACTAAAAGTAAATATTCAAAAATCGAAAATTGCTGTCTTCAATTATGAACTTATTTGGGGAAACAAAGATAAATGGTATTACGCGCAGGAGGAGCTCGACCGTGTCAAAACTTTTACTCATCTTGGTGCAAACTTTTCCTTGAATAGGGGATGGAATAATGGCGACTGATAGTAAAGGAAGAATTTCACACAAAGAAATCGGTTACGTAATGTGGTGAGTACCGGAATTATCTTTAAATGTGTGCGACACAATGTTTAAATCGCTAGTCTTCGCATCTACGAATTATGGGAAATCTGGGGAGTAGATAGGATAGAAAGATTGGAAAGCATCGAAACAGATTATTGAAAAACTAATTCTCGGAACCTGTAGATTCTGTGCAAATGTCGGCGACTTAAGAGAGGTAGCTAGTGTAGGGATTTTGAAATATTTTAAAATGAAATTCGTTAAGCTTTCGATTCGATTAGCAGGTGAACAGGTTGACACGCTTATTCGTAGGTGCTTAAGATTCCAATTACAGAAAAGCGATCAGCGCTACGAATCGTACAAAAAATGAAACTGTTACTAGAACGCGCAGGTCTGGAAGACGTTTTTCCGGAGATGATGGGAGGTGGGGGAACATCTGAGACAGAACGGTTAAATTCGGATAGGCTTTTGAATAATTCAGAAGGGAAGAAAACTAGAATTTACTCATCCTTTCTGATTTCATGGTTTGTCAGTGATTGAATATTTTGATTTCAATAAATAGGAAGTCCATTTTTTGTTGTGTTGATGTTGATTTCATGCTTCGCTACGTCAAATGACCTCAGAAGTTCGATTCACTTGGACCAGCTGACTAGAGTATGCTGAAGTTGGCATAACCGTAGTCGACGCAGCACTTTGTGATGTCACTGCCAAGGCAACCGAGGAGCCTATTCCAAGGCGCGCTCATTATCGACTCTGCTCTAACAACATGTTAATGTTATTTGTCAGCTTTACTTCAATTGTCACCTCTGGTGGTAATATGGCTGCAAACGTTTTTGGTGAGGATATAGTGTCTATTTTATTATTAGTTTTTTCAAGTTTGAAAACAAGATAATTTTGTTAAAATTTCTTTTTGAAGAATTGCTGAAAGATTATCAAAGTAAATGTAAATAAAATATCTGTTGTATCACTGTTGTTTTCGTAGTCCTAAATTAATTCACATGATCTGAAGCTGAAGTGTATGCGACTGTTCACAACGGAAGTTTATATGGGTTTACCTTTCTAAGAATGAATGCGAACGTAAATGTTTTGAGGGAACAATAAATTTATTTCTCCACCAATGGCAAGCTGAAAATCTAAAAATAAAAATATATTTAAAAAAACTGTTAAGTGGACTTCGGAATATGAGTAAAAATTAATTTGAAACGAGTAGTTAGCCTTTGGATAGACAATTTCTTTACTTAACAGAAGGTGACATGTGAAATGATTAGGAAATCAAATATATGGTTGAAATTATTTTATACTTAGTGTTTTTATACCTCAGCCGATTATACATTTTTATTGCACCGAATCATCGTTGTGCTTCATTTATATCCGTAGAAGTTTCTGGTATCAAATTGCTAAATCACTTCTTATGAAATGACTGCCCAGGTAATTTTTAAATTTTCTTATCATTAGGTACAATCGGGAGAAATTGTAACACAACCAAAGAATAAAAGGTTCAATAATAACGTATACGGTTATGAATGTTACTAAAACTGATCATCCACAATTCAACTGTTTGTCATTATCTACAGAAAAAATATTTATAAAAAAATTAAGTATAAACACATTGCTAGATTACAATTTCCTCAGTAATAATTATCACTATCATTATTCATCATCATGAACTATATCAAAGTATCTTGTAAGTCTCGATAGTAATATTGTTCCAGGAAAGAAAACTATGTGATATTCTAAAAAAACTTCTTCCAATACTTTAGCTTTAAAATTATGGAATTCGTAATTCTTCACATTTATTTTGTGTTAAGACCTCAGCAAAGGACTCGCCAAGCAATGTATCTCCAACGCAATCGCAGCTCCGTAGTTCACGATGTCGTACGCGAATTTGGTCAAAGGAACGGGAATTGCGAAGTGGTCGGCAGAGAGCCTTGGAGCGAAGTAGAAGGAGGTAGTTACGACAAGGCGGAAAGTGTAGACTGCTCTCCTGGTTACCCGACAATGCTGTATTAGTAACTGTTTCTCCTAATGTGGGTCTGAATAATAATAATTATTAATTGATTACTAATTTCGGACGCGTCAACTATTCCCGTAAGTGTAGTGCACGCTCTTCATCGAGAGGTGGCGGTGATCTTCCCTCACTGGATGGCGAGATCCGGCGCCGACCTTCCGTCGGTTAGTGGGGTTGCCCCCAACCAGGTATCTCCCACCAATGGGGTACCGCCCCATCCGGGATAAGTTCTAAGTCCCCGATCGGTCTCCCGGCGTGTGCAGTGGTGTAGTGCATGTTAGTGTGTGTGTGTGTGTGTGTGTGTGTGTGTGTGTGTGTGAGGGTAAGATATGACAAGGAAGAGGAAGGGGAGATCGTGCGCGGCCCGTAGCTCGTTTGTTAGGGTACTGTTCCGACATTCGCCTGGTGTTGATCGGAGAAACCACAGAAAACTACCGATCAGAGCAGCCGGTCGCTAGAATTCTCCTCCAGACAGCGACTGAAATCAACCTAGCTGAAAAGCTAGAAAATTCTGCTGCCGTCGGGACTCGAATCTAGAACCTCCCGTTCTGAGGCACTGCAGCGACATCAGTTGATGTACTGAGCCACCACTCCCGGTCTAAATAATAATGTATGAAGATGTTTTTCGTCATCAACTTTTACAAATACAGTCACATAACGAGTCCGTTGATTCATTAAAATTAGTCCTCTTTCTTGGAGTAGCCAACAACCTCAAATCGTATTTTCGTGTCTGAAAATGAATAAATACAAAATGTAATATGTATATTGAAATGTGTGTGAACGTAAACTGTAACAATTATATCCAGTAAACTGTGGAATAAGTACGAAGTAAATTATATACAATGTGTAAGTTGCTACGGAATTTATATTTTTTAAACACTCATTTTCATTACTCATTAGTTAACCCGAGTTTACCTTCTAACGCTGATCAGAAACCTATTTAAAAATTATTTATATTCCAAGTGCCCCAGCTAGACATTCCCCTTCGTCTGTGGTAGGGCCACGGAGCGGGCCGCTTGCAAGCACAGCATTTAGCGGTGGAGATGGTGTAGCTGTTATCGTATCGGACTGTTATACCCAAGTTCGCGGGTTCAAACCCGATCGAAGCCGTGGATTTTGAAGGGCGAAAAAATCCTTCGTACGCCTTCCTTCGGAGGGGAAGTAAAGCCGGCTGTCCCATGTTAGTAGATTTACTGCATGTAAAAGATCCTCAAGCCTAAATGATGCCTCTGAGCTAAATTCAAATCATTGAAATGATTGAAGGCGTTGTCATTGTCAACAATATTATTTATTTCAATAAGAGCAGCTTTCGATGGCTTAGCCATCATCATGAGTTTTCTGATATTAGAAAAATATAAAATTAGAATTAACAGAGTTACATAATTTAAAAACATTTTAAGAAATGAAAGGAGAAGAATTAAAGAAAAGAAAGAATGAAAGAAAGAAGGGAACGGAGAGTTAGATCTTTTTGTATTATAGTAGTTTCTTTTTAAATTTAAGCAACAAAATGAATCAAATATACATATACAATTTTGAGAGAGAAAATACAAAAAGTAAGTTGAGCCGTTTCTTACCTGCTGTCTGGAAGTCACAAAAACGATTCTTAATTGTTATAATGTAACGAAAATTCATGATAATTCTAATTATGTATTTGTCTTGTATCAGAAAACTAATGATTATGGCTAAGCCATCGAAAGCTGCTCTTATTGAAATAAATAATATTGTTGACAATTACAACGCCTTCAATCATTTCAATTATGTAAATGTCAACTACAACTCACCACTAAACCAATTAATTCTAATCGCCTGTTTCGTCCCCCAAGTAATACCTTCTTTCTCTTGTTGAAAGGAGCGTAACGAATTTGCTTGGTCAGACGGAAGAGCAGGCCTCATGGCCTGAGTCTCGCCACGTAAAATAAGGCCAATTCAATTCAATTCAATTCACCTCGCGAGCTCCCAGGCGGCTTGATCGAAAACCTACGTAGCATGTAGTGATAGGTGTAACTCTCTCCCCCTATCCTTCGCCCCATCTCTATCGTTCTATCTATCTGTCAATGTTTTTAGTTCAAAATGTATCTGTTATTTTATATATAAGAACGTATTTGAGCCTCACCTTCCACCTTCATACGATGGACGAGCATGTAAAATTATCAACAACTTCAAGATACAATTCTTTCTTCATTTTTCTTTGTACTATTCTTATTAATCTCGCAACGAATCCAGTTTTATTGTATCTGTGTCATTTAAAACTTTAAACTATAAAATTATCCAAAAAATACGCTATTGAACCAAGTTAACTCCAACAAAAAGAACTAGGCGTAACTAATATGTTCATTTCTCTCATGAATCCCTACAGGTTTCGACTTACGGATATTTTTCGTGGTAAAACATGGTAATAACCCACAGCATCTAATGTTCATGTTAATAAGAGTAAGAACAAATGTAAAATGCAGACCTATCAATTCCATGTACAAAATTACAAATATGGTGATAAAATTTGTTATGCGTTCACAGAGGAATATGGAACGAGCAGTTTTGTGAAATCCCCAATGTTGCGAAGGGTCTCCGGGCTCAGTCCTTCCAATCTGTGACAATTCGCAGCGATAACACAACACACATCGATACTGCGCAGTTCACGCTGCTCTTTCATTGGTGGCTTTATGAATGGTTCAATCGCCAAGAGTACATAACACGTAGCTTGCTTTCTATTTATCGCTACGAGTTTCGTTCGCTTGGCGGTCAGTGCAGCAGCCAACAGCACTAATTATCCATTCATTCTCCTGGAAACAGTTATCCACTTGTTGCCGCGGCTGGGAAACAGTGGGCTGTTTTCGTTGTGACGTGAATGATGTCCTTTGTATGGAACTGTGACGCAGGGAGGAATTAGGATTTGAATGCTGTTTTTTTGCGAAACATTAATTCTTTTATATTACCTCTCTGAAGCGTAATTTTCCAGCTGATGCTGTGTTGTCGACATTTTCAATGTGGCCATATGGAACATAGAGATTACAATAATAATTTTGTTTCGACGAAATTTACAAATCTAACGGGATGGTTTGCTATATATTTCAGTAAAATAGCTCGTATAATTGTAAGATAAAAATTAAAAATTAAATTTTACGCATGTAATTATAATCAGCAACAAACAAAATTCAAGAACGTTCAAAAGTACATCTTCAAATTACGTCTGGTACAATAGTTTTAAACTATGAGTTGTTTCCGCGTAATTTTGAGTGAAGTCATGATTATTTGAAAATAATTCACAGACACAAGATTGTTTATTTTTTTAATTTAAAGTTGTCACTCTATTATAACAAAGTTAACATAATAATATGGGTTATGTCCAATTTTCCTTTGAAACCTCTGAATTTTTGAAAATTGCAAAGTTTAACTTTAATACGATCTATACCCCCGAACTTTCCTGCTCTGCACTTTAATTATTGAAGGAATATATTTCTTTATTCATGTTTTCTATGTAAACTATTGGATCCTAAAATTTTTAGGTACAAGTTCTTCGAAACATTAGTAGCTTTCGAGTAAAATTGAATCAATTTCCAACAAATTTCCAAATATAAGTACTAAACAAGATTTTCTCAACAACAGGTTTCTTTCTCCCTTACACTTTTCTAAAGAATACTTTTCGCTTCTTGCAAAAAAAATTTGTCTGAGAAGGCGAGCATCTAGGGTTGATCTTATGTATTCAAGGCTTCACTATCAAGATGTTGCAACACAATGAAGAACAAATTAATTCGCTGAGTAAACAGTGTAATCAATATAATTTGCCTCCTCATTTCTCCTTACTTACATAAGTACACTACACAAAAACCTAGTGACACTACACAAAACAAGTGACGCTAAAACAACACAAACTTTCTCACATTATTTATAAATTCGCAATTTACGAAAATTCATAGAATTCAATAAAAATGAGACTCGCGCCTATTTCAAAGCATCAAAGTTTTTGACGTCTTTCTACAACTACAATTATAAAAATATTTTTTTCTTGATGAAATGTGTTCAATTTTGAATTGATTGAATATTTTTGCATGATCTTGCGTGAAACATGCAATTTTTAAAGTTTAAACGGCTCCACGTTTTTTCTTCATACTTTCACGTATGTAGGAAAGAACGGTAAAAAATGGTGCTGGTCACATTTTCGGCGCACTCTGTATTTTCGGAAATTGAAAAAAAAAAATGTAACTGTGAATTCGTCCTTCCTGCGCTTCGTTGAAGTAATTTGTGAGTGCTTGGGGGCAGTTGGGTATTTTAAAAGAAAAGCAACTTATCATTCTTTAACTTAATATTACTTAAGTTAGTAAATTAACTTAATGTTACAAATCGTAGAGCTTTGGTTTCGAAAACTTACACCTATATTAAGTTGCAATGTAAGTGCATATTACGTAAGCGTTTCAAATATCGCAGAAAGTAAGTGCTTTGCCATTTGCTCAAAGAGTGTAATGTCTAAGTGATTTATTTGGAATATTTATTGTTTTGAGTGCTTCATTCAAGGCCTAAAGACCATTCTAATTTCTATATATCAAGATCCATCAAAATTTATCTTGATGGATGGATATGCGCGCTATGTTACCGACTTGCAGGTTACAGTCTCGGTCCTCTAGAAACAGCGCGATTTTCTTCCTTCGGACTAACTAGGATTTGTTTTAATTACAATTTTGTATTGAAAATCCCAATATTAATTCGATTTTAATCTATTCTACAATTTGTATTCTTAATGTTCTGATGTACGTTCTTTCATCCGATCCGAAAACCTTAATATTGAAATTAGCCCAGTTAGGTTTTATCTCATTAATATAGGATTTAAGTATGATGTGAAAGAAGAATTGACAAAATTAAGTATGATAATTTTGTTAGAGCTTTTATTTAATGTACGATAATATGTTAATCACTTTTCAGTTATCTGACCACATTGATTATCAAGTTGCAATTTAAAAATAGCAACATCCCAATATGGCGTGAAATTCATAGGTTAACTGATTCATAGGTTAACATTGTCGAGCGGTGTTTGTAGAAGAGTGTTTCTTGAGAAAGAAGTTGTGAAAGAAGTGGCATCTTCCACGAGGACATAATGAATCTAAATAGTAGATTTAAATATTGTATTTATAATGTTAATATGTTTTTGTAATTTTTTTGTCGTGTGTATGGTAACGGGTGCCGGCGGCGGCGTGTCCGTACACCGGCCTAGCCCGAGCCCACCGTTGTGCGGCCACTTGTAATACTTTCTACAAGCCCGGCACGTTAAACTGCTACTTGTAATAGATTGCCCTGCTCTAGCCCTTCTTATAAACAAACAAACACTAGCCTCGCGTTGGGTTGCCACATATAATAATCTTCCCGTTCTCCTACTCACAATTGCCCGTCTGCTAGCTTACCTGGCCTTTTGACTCACCTGGGCGTGGTCTGCGGTGCGTCTGTACAGACGCGAGCAAGGTACTGCGCTCACGTGCGTGGATCAGTTCTAGTGCTACGTGAATGACTACGAACACATATTGATTTTACAAATCATGACCCCAAAGGTGGCCATGAAATTTATTCAAATTCCCTCTTTTCTCGTATTTTCCTTCAATTCACAATATCTAGTGCTGTAATAGCACTGGTGCCTCTGACGGCACACATTGACATAACCCAGCAACAAAAGAAACAACAACAAATAGATAATTCTCTTCCCACAATACACGAAACATGGACATATACTTTCTCATTCACACAGATTATTTACAACAAACAAAAAACAAATGCCATTCACACATATGATTAAAACCCCAGAATGCATTCTGTCGAAATTTACGTATTAAAAATCTATTAATCACATAACTTGATCTTCGACAGAGCGTTCTTCACTTCGTAAAAAAAACAAATGTCAAAATACTTTTGCTCACGTATGATGCTGCTTCCGCGAAGAATCCGGGTGTTTTGTGCGATTATCCACGCACAACAGCGCCTCCCGTTGTCGCCACCAGTTCCGGAACACACTCGCGTACGCATCACTGTTCACGTAACATGTCGGAATTCACGCTGCCACCTTTTTTCATAAATATTCCAAGTTATTTGAAAATCTCTGAGTCCCGAATTGAATTCCGCGCCACTAATCGTAAATGCAACGTCGCGCTCCCCACCGTTGCAAAATTTCTCATACGGCCACGCTCATTATCGTTTGCTCTCGCGAGTCCAACGGGCGTTGCCGAATTTCACAGTAATTCCGAAAACTTTTTTTTATGAAATTCTTTTTCACGAAATATTAAATAATTTACATGAAGTATTCCCAGTTACTATTGCAAATTCTGTCCATTACTTCCGCACTTTAAAAAAATTTCCAAACATCGCCTACGCGAATACACGTCTTGCCTCCACCAAGTCTAGGCACGTTCTGCTAAAATTTTTCCAACTTAGCATTGTTATTTTTGCTTCAACACTTTTCCCGATCGCTTGATAACTGACGATCGCGTCACTTTGGTTCTCACAAAATATTTAATTTTTAACGTTTCCCGAAACACTTTATTTCCGTTTTTGTTTTAATAAAATTCTCCCGGCAATTTCCTAAAATTCGATGTTTTCCTCTTGTTTTCCTTTGGTCAAATTCCTTTTATTTTCCCTATTTTCCGTTTTTGGATGTGAAACGGAACGCACTGCAATTGTTCGCTAATCGCTTCTTCTTGCTAAACTTTTGCTTGAATTAATTTATTTGTTTTATTAAAATTTTGATACTTCCCGTCAAGATATTTAAATGGGATAAATTTTGCATGATGCCGCTAATTTTCTTCTTTTTCCCCCCGAAAGTCTGAATTTGATATCTTATCGCGTTCTCTTGCATTATTCGAAAAACCCTCTTCTTTATAAGCGTTTCATCGCTCCAACAATGGACTCCATTAATATTCTCCTTAACACAAATATACGAAATACAAAATTTTCAATTACTTCTTATTGCCTGACGCGATTTTACTGGGATAACTTTTAAAATGTTCCTAAATTAAAGCCGGATCTAATGTCTATGGTCAAAACTTGCACAAGTATCGGGTTCACTTTATTTTCTTCCCCAATCGGTTTTTTTATTATGGCGCCTTTGCTGTAAATGTTTTCAAATTGTTTATTATCCAAACGCATACTATCGGGGATCGTGTAAATCATTACAGTATGGTAATTATTTATTCGTGGTTATCTAATTAGAGTAGATTCGATTTCTAGATTAATAAGTTACTTCTTTAATTTACAAAAGGTAATTTGTTGCAGTTGAGAAATTAGATGAGAATTACTTTCAAAATATTCGTCATGCGTATAAGTCAAAGGAAACTTTGGTTCTTTAACAACAACGCGCTGCCATCAACGGGTTGTAGGCAGCAGAGACAGTCAGCGCCGGGTCGTGTTATTTTCTTTTTTAAGGCTAAACTACGCATTTAATTGTCGAATTTGTGTTGATATATTAGCTTTAAAATAATAAGTTTTCGCACCTATTGTTCTACGATATGTAATGAGTTCTAAAAGTGATGAGTTAATGTATTAATATGAATTCATCCCGTTATTGAATATACCTTACTGCTATTTCCAATAGCGACAACGTATTGTATTTTTCTCCTCTCTCAATTTCACAACAATTTTCTTGTCTGTTAAGCCTTTCAATACTTGGTCTTTCTTGAATGGCAATTTACACTTTCATGTAATTGTAAACCATGAGCACAATCCACAATCTTCATAGCGCGAACGTTACGTGTGTTCACTCGCGTTAATGGATAGGCAAAACGCAAGAATTAGGAAGTGTAAATGGATCCCATGCATTTCACAAGATACTAAAGTTATCATTATTTGCTTTATTACACTATTTGAGACTCATCTCTGAAGCTCATCATTAAACATTTAACGGCCGGAACAATCCTCAAAGATTCATGTCTTCGGCGTGACTGATCCAAGTTTATAAAAGTAGCAAGAACGTTATCCAGAATGGGGACCCCGACACAGCCCCTCGCCGGTCGCGCCTCGCCTTACTTTTGCGGCGTCAGCCAGGGACCTGGTGGAAACCCATTGCTGGCGACAGGCCATGGACTCATTGTTGTTCCGCGCGTCAACCAATGAGGTCATTAGTCCCGTAAGTGTAGTGCAGACTTATGTGTTTTTGTTGTTTTTTCATTGGGAGGTGGCTGTGATCTTCCCCACTGGATCCGGCGCCGACCTACCGTCGACTAGCTGGGTTTTCCCCAACCAGGACTCTTCCCACCAACGGGGCACCGCCCCAGCCGGGACAAGCTCTAAGCTCCCGACCGGTCTCCCGGAATATGTGGTAGTGTAGTGCATGTTAGTGTAAGTGTGTGTGTGAGGGGAGAGGATAGGACAAGGAACAGGAAGGACAGATCGCGCGCGGTCCGTGGCCCGTTTGGTAGGGTACTGCTCCGGCATTCGCCTGGTGTTTATCGGAGAAACCACGGAAAACTACCGATCAGAGCCGCCGGCCGCTAGAATTCTCCTCCAGAGAGCGACTGAATTCGACCTAAAAAGCTAGTGTCGAAAATCCTGCCGCCGTTGGGACTCGAACCTAGGACTTTCCGGTCAGAGGCACTGCAGTGACATCAAATGTACTGAGCCCCTGCTCCCGGTCAGGCTTTGGAACAATGTCCATCCTAAGGGACGGCAATGGTATAGCGCGCTGACCTAACTTCCACGGCTGCTCTCCCGACTCACAACATGTATTTGGGCAGAGAGTGCGGAAAACGTTCTGCAGCACGACCAAGGTCCAGGCTGCTCCACTAAACTTCGTCTCTTGCCTCTCTTTATGCTCCCCTACTCACCCTTCGGACTCTTGACCGTCACTGCCTCTTCCTCACTCTCCGGTTAGGGTTCCTCCCCACTAAATCCCCGTCCCTGTCCAGGGAGGTTGCCCCACCTGTGTGTCGCTGCACCGCAACGACGGGAAGGAAGGGACACCTGAATCCCTTCTGATCAGGCGCAACATAATCACATTATTTTGAATCACGTGAGAATGGTAGTTTTGATTAAAGTTTTGGATTTTTAGAAACTTACTTATAAAATATATACTTATATAAATTCGTTTAGAGCATCTCTTTGTAATATTTACGTTATTTTTATACTTCAATACGTTTAAGTCACAAATATTTCAAACAATCTCTTATAAAGTTTTTCAAGTTCGCTCAAAGATATTCGAGTGTAAATGAGCTCAAAAATATGCATTTTCAGAACCCGTCTGAAGCCGAGCTCAAAGAGATGCATGTTCTCAAAGACGAAACCAAATTGTTTCCAAAACTTACTGTATGAAAAGAGATTTTATATTTTATGGCATACTGAAATTCTCATGTCAGTATAACTATTAGGAGAGTGAAAAATCAGATGGGAGGAAAAATGAACCTATTTTTAACCAAATATTGTCTAGAATATCAATTCAAAAATATATTTGTTCAATAGTCTGGCCGCATCAATTTCTGGGAAATTATTAGTGGCTCTATCGACATTTACAAAAAAATACAAAATTATCTTGCAATTTACCCATTACACATAATACCAGTGACAAAATTGCCAGTAATGAGTTGGCTGTAATACAAATCCTATAATACTATAGTGAAAATAAACAACAGTGCTAAGCAATTATTTCAACATTTACCATTTTATTTAATTACAATAAGACTTAATTACAATATAATTCACATATGCATACAGAAATATAAGAAAGTTTAAAAGCGATGGGTTAGTAACGGGCAAACTGTGTGTTGCCCTTACTTGTGTGTTTTGCATAGCCTTTGCAGAAAATAAAACACCTAAACCACTTCAATAAGTGCTCTCTGGGATACATTTTACCATTTTAAATAGAGTTGACATCAAGTTAAGTGGTCTGTTAACTACCTGCACAAAGTACTGAAGATCACTATTTTCGAGGGAAAAGGTATTAGGTGTCAAAAAATTACATAGATAGAAACTCTTAGTTTCGAGGAATATCTTTACAACTTTTTCCAAGTTAGTTGCATTTTGCTTTTCATCGCTAATTATCGATTCGATTGTACATTTGGTAACT
Organism: Teleogryllus occipitalis; assembly: GCA_011170035.1. Taxonomy (NCBI): domain Eukaryota; kingdom Metazoa; phylum Arthropoda; class Insecta; order Orthoptera; family Gryllidae; genus Teleogryllus; species Teleogryllus occipitalis. Next base: position 89,826 of record BLKR01002903.1, read on the forward strand.
CCTCCACTAGTATTTACACACGTAAAACTATCTATAATATCAATATTAGAGGAAAGAAAAAAATAGTTTGCTATTTGAGAAGATATCTAAATATTATATTCTAGAACATTGTATATAGCATGTTGTACGAGGGACATTCAATCATTAAAGAGACAAATCGGTCTGGATAAAAAAAGGTTTATTTTTTTGCAAAACAGGACTTTTCATGCTTTTCAATACAATTCTCACCAATATTTATGCACTTGTTTCAGTGGGTTACCAGCTTTTTTATACCCGCTGCAAAGTACATTTTATCTTGGTGTTTGTACCAATTTCCCACACTTTTTTTCACCTGGTTATCCCGGAACTTCCTCCCACGCAATGCCTCCTTCAATGAACCAAAAAAAATGGAAATCAGATGGTGCTAAATCTGGGCTGTAAAGAGGATGAGACAGTACCTCCCCACCCTTTTTGTAGATGGTTTCACGTGAATTTGTGCAGTGCGCGGACGTGCGTTGTCTTGCTGGAGAATCACACCTCTCCTCCGAGATCAACGACGTCTCTTTCTCATGGCTTGTGGAATTTTCAAGTAGACTGCCCCCGTTCAACGTAATTTTGAAGTAGAATTGAATGAGCACAATGATGATCCTCCAAATGATCCTAGTGATACCAACTTAAAGCCCTAAAATTACCAAATTTGTCCTACCAAGTGTTTTTTCTCCAGACCAATTTCTCTCTTTAATTATTGAATGACTTACGTAATACTCTGTAATGTTTTATGTTAATTTTGTGACATTCGGCGGCACCTCTATACGAGGGCAAGGATTCTTCGGGTACTGCCAACTAATACCAATATACGTGGTTCACGTGCGTTACCTGAGCTGTGTATAGTGTCTGCTCTTGTGATTCTCTCCAAAAGCTCTGCGATAAACTGTAAAATTCCAATAACAGCATTAGTTATGATCACTATCCGTAGTTCACACGAAATCCGAAACTCAAAAAAGGTTTGCAGGGTTGTCATGCTCCTGTGTTCCTTTAACATTGATAAATTTCATGGATGCTCGCGAGGGTTAGGCAGATTCTCTAAGAAACATCGTAAAGCTATGAATTGCTAACTATTGGACTCGTGTAAAAGAAACAAAGCCAAATGTAGTTATTACGGATTAATAGAAGAACACACTAACAGGTTTCTATTAACACCTTTTCTTCATATATTAATATAATGAAGTGTTGACCATTGCAATTAGCAGATCCGAAGAGTTTGGTGGCGCACGGGGGCGGAAAATGGTGATAAAAGGCCATCATTGCGCGCACTTCGTGTGCTAGAAGAGTTTCCCCACGCGTGCAGCACAGTTTTGTATTGGAATGCTGCCATAATTGCGCGACGCATTTTTCATTTCATGTCTCGGTAAACAGGCACGGTTTGTAATTTATTCTCGAATACATGGAATGAATACCAATTTCTGTATTTGGTGTCTATGGCACTTTTGAAGTGTACTTTAAATAACATTCACACTGGTGCCAATGTCGAACTCCCTAAGAATAGGAATTTGAATAGCACAAAAACAAAATAGGTGCGTGGTAAACACGCCTCTGCTTACCACAAAGATCTTAAATATGATGTTTCTGAGCTGGCTGCTGAGATACAGTGGTGTGAGAGCACATAGAAAGTGGGGAATGTCTTCACCAATTAGATTAACAGATTCGAAACCTTCTAGAAGTCTCGGTCATCTGGCTTTATTCCATTGTATTCGCAAACGGCGCGGTCGCCCGTGCGAGCATCGGGGCTTCCCGGAATTTAGCAGCACGCTGCACGTGCAGGCTGACCCTACCTTCCTGACTCTGCAGTTGCAGAGCGGAAAGTGTCCGATTCCAGGTCCGTTTGATAAGACGGAGCCAATGGCTTAGAAATAAAATGTACAAAGCATGAAATATAAGCTGAGGTGCTCTTGCAGTAAATACGGATAAATATACTTACAGTATGACATTTATGTAGCACTTTTTTCTTACGCGGGATTTACCATTTCTAAATGTACGATTGTTTTAAATTTATATTCAATTTTTGAATCAGCATGTGAGCCATCGCAGTCCTTAAGAGACAAGAGATAGCCAATCTTGACAGTACGTGAAAGCCAAAGGCAAGTCATGACGTATTCCATGAAATCACCTAAATCAACATTCTTAACGTTATAATCGTCCTCATCATGTATGATATCGTTGCAACATACTGGATACGAGCATCTGAAATATACTGAAATAGATACTGAGCGATCGGAAATATAAGCAATAGTTTCAAGGAATAACCTAGTGCATGTGTACGTCCTATGCTTGCTACCATATTATTGAATGAAGTTGGGAATGTGTTGAAACAGAAGTAACCGAAGCTGTGCCATGGAACCCTCAAGAATCACACCATAAATGCAATTCCCAAAAAAGAAGAAGAGCGTACTAATACATGGAAGTAATTGAGTGTAATCGAGCGTCATCGAGCGCCAACTACTTCCTTGTGAACGTGTTATTGTATTAGAAGTTATTAGATGTTTTTTCCAATTTTCAGTGTGTCTATATCACTTGGTCAACGTGTAATAGACCAAATTCCTCATAAGAGAAGTGCTTCACATCCAACTGCGCAATAACAGTGACTTCTATAGCCGTACCTGAGCGGGAGCTCCCCCTCGCAGGGGGGAACAGAGATTGCGGCCGGCACCGCCAGGGCTCTGGGCAGCGCCACCATCGCGCCGGCCGCAAGAGGCGGTGTGCCCCAAGGCCGTCCGCGCCGCCCCGACCACGCACTGCCTACGCCCGGCGCCGGCTCTTGCGGCCGCCCCACTCCGCCCCACTCCGCCCCACTCCGCCCCACTCCGCCCCACTCCGCCCCACTCCGCCCGCGGAAATGGGCGGTCTGCACGCGGCCGCCCCTCGCGGTCGCACCCTCCGCCCACGGGATTTGATGCCTAATGATGATGGCAACGAATTATTAGTGCTCGCATCTCGGACCGTAGATACTAGGATGAGTATGAACTAGCATTGCTACACAATGGATCAAACTTTCTTGTATTAGTTTGTTTTGTATTCTTTTGACTCTGGGCAACATTTTCGACTGTTTCGTACCTTCTCCTAACTGCCATCTATTGGCGCTAGAAATTGATCAGTGTCTCGCGCAGTACTTACCGCTCCTACATTCGCAGCGCAGAGCCATTTCGCGCTACTCAAGCATCGCCTAGGCCTAACTCGACCCTGAACCTATATATCCTATTTTCCCATGGTATCCCTTGGCCTCGCAGGTACAGTTACAGTTGCCTGTCAAGCCATCATATTATGGAAAGATTATAGTTGTACTAAACAAGAAACTCAGAAAGTCTCCACGCCACAAGTACAAAATAAAATCTTCATTCCTTACGCAGATTTCAAATCTACCACCTTAGTGCCGACATACTTAGCTTCACAACTCAGAAGTACTTGTATAATGAGGCAGACACACACTAGATCGTACTACTCGTAAATATGTCACAGTTATGTAAAATATAGAGGTGCTACGGAATGGCTCAGTTTCTCCCGTAGAATTTTTTGCTGATTCCCTTGGTGTGGACTGGCTTGAAGGTCTTGCTCCATTCTCTGTCCAGCTGTCATACATCGTCGCCCAAAGTACTTTTTTGACATTTTCGCAACTTTTTGCTTTTCTAATAGTACAACTGAAATATTACTTCAATAATATTAAAGGATAGTAATAAATAGAAATTTAATTTAATCGTCGTAAATAGAAATTTTCATTGAAAAATTTGAAGTCTTTTTAAGAAAATGGTGACTAAGCATAATTGTAAATGCAAAGTTTAAAGCTCTTTTTCACCGTAATCTTTTGAGTTTTCGAAAACCTTTAGTCATTTGAAGCACTTCCATTCACAAATGCAATAATGTATACAAAACGATGGAAATGGGCATAAATACGTTTTATTTAAAACATATTTAAGACATATTTAAAAGAAATTATATTTGTTTAATTAAAAAAAGAATACACCAAAATGACCTTTACGTCATATTAAACAGTGCCATTACCACTATCCGTTGGAAAAGTTAGAAGAAAAAATTAGGAGTCATTTTTGAAAAAATTGCGTTTGAGATTTTCTGAAAATGCGGAATTTTGGGCTCACTTTCACAGAAAACTTGAATTTTCGAGAAGCTTTATACAACATTATTTAAAACGCATGTTCTCATCAGTACTGTTCGGTTCCGAGTTCTCCGGCCCTGTGAGATGGGTCTAAGTTTCTCCGCGGGATGAAGGGAGCGCGATAAGGTGATGGGCTGTAGGATTTGGTTGACAGACGTCCGCGAGTCACACATGGGCTGTAGGCAAGGGCCAGCGCGTACTTGGTCAATGCATTGGTTTCGCAAACATCAGCTCAGTTTTGATTCAGAGTGCGCGAATGTTAGGTGCGAAATGGCGAAGCGGAAATCGAATTCGACAATTCACAGTGAAGGTCGGTTCTGCATCAGGCGACTACCATGGTCAGATGAATCAAGAAATTTTTGAAAAGTGGGTGAGAGAAACATTATTACAAAAACTACCTTCTAAGGCAGTAATTGTTCGTGATAATGCTCCATATCAGTGTGTTAGCCAATAAAACCCCAACTGCATATGCATTAAAGCGCGACATGATTCAATGGTTCAATGCAAAAGGAATGCATGCTAATGAAAACGTGAGGAACCCTGAATTATACCAACTAGTTCTGCTACTAAAACCTCAGAACAAAACATACAAAATTGATGAGCTGTTTACCAGTAGGGGGCATTCTGTCATCCACCTTCTGAATCCCATTGACATGGCGTGGGCAAAAATTAAGAGACTTATAAAGGACAGCAAAGAAGTTGTTAGAGCTTACAAACTGGGCTATCACTCAAGTCACTATTGAAGACTGGAAGGGTTACTGCGCTCATGTCATGAAACTTGAAAATGAATACTGGGGGAGGGACGGTCCAGTGCCAGATATTATAGACAGTATTGTTATAAATATAGACTCGGATATCGAGTGTGAAGACACTGAAAATAGCGATAGTTCATCGGTGGACAATGATTAGGTAAGGTCAATGTCTTTAACTCAATAGTAGTGTCCACATCTTCCCCCACTCCCTACCGACGCTTCCTTTCTGTATCCCCACTCTACCCCCTCTCCTTCACTCTGCGACTGACACAGCGAAATGGCATGACGTCACAGAGCCGGAGACATCAGAACTGAACTGTACAATGACGTGAAGAAATCGCTTCTAATATAAATATTATTGACGTGTGAGACAAGTAAAAAAAAATACATTTTTGGAATTTTAAAAAAATCCAAATAATAGAGCAATATGGCGTTTATGTCATCGTATAGGGTGCATTTAGCACTACCTCTACCAAAAATTTAAAGAGAAAATTTGGACCCGTTTTTCAGAAAATCTGTTTTTTTGTAATTTTATAAAATTGCAAATATTGCACTATTATTGCACGAAATCTACTAAAATTTTCAAAACAGTCTACATCACATTAAAGAAAGAACAATTTATGAACAACAAATTTCATTTGAAGTAAAAATCTGTATCTTCAATTTAGCAGTTGTAGAAATATGCTGAAAAAATTCAAACTTTTGCAATTTTCGAAAATTCAGAGTTCACCATAAAAATGGGACCTGTGCCACCTTTATAAATGCATTTTACTCTATTCTAATAACAAATTTAATTAAGAAAATTTTGAAACTGTCCAGGAGGCTTCTTGTAAAGTACCCCCATATTTTAAAGAATTTTTTTCAAAATTTCAAAGCTTCAACTACAGCCAGATGGCCAGCAGTTTCTTAATTTTGGAAAAGTTCGTACGCATGGTTTAGGCGCAAGTAGTGTTGACGGACGGACGGACGGACGGACGGACACTTTTTCGGTATCAGGAGACTCCAAAACGTTTATTTCCGTTGAAATCTCGAAATTGATTTTCCGCAGCATTACATAACTTTCTCTATACTACGTATATTACTCCCTATATTCGTATGTATACGGGAAAGTAATAATGATTTTGTATTTTTATTTTATTTTATTTATTTTCTTTCGGATACAAAAATACAAAGATCAGTGTTAATACACCCTACATTTGTTATAGCTGCTTATATCTACTTACAATTAACTTACAATAATCCTACAAATAATCTTAAAATTCAACTTACATTACTTCTAGGGTGGTAGATTTATCTTTATATAATATCTCTACTTTGGGTCGAGATCTGAGAATTTATTTAAGAATGTATGGAAACGAAATTTATTCTTGATGCGGGTTCTGTGTGTTGGGTTTTGGCAGAGTCTTGGATTAGTTTGGGTATATTTGGAATGTTTTGGAAGAAGTGGGTGGATAAGAAAATGTGGTTGGTTATCTGTTCTAACTGGAATTCTTTATCGAGTTGTGCGTTGGAGACGCACTATGGAACGTTCGTGATGGTGCCGAGAAAGGATTTAGAATTAGGATTACTTGGAGTTTTTTGGTATTATATTTGGCTGAAGTCTGATTTTTATTGTGTTTATGGTGGGACCTGATGAATATATTGCCGTGTCATCTGAAAATTGGGCGATTTTTATATTCTTTTTCGGTAGCTCGGCTACGTACAAGTTATAAAGAACGGTATATAAAGGGGCACATTGGGGAAGGGCTGATGTTCTTTGCGGCAATAAAATCTATGTATTTTAATTACTATCACACTTTTCCCTTCCATAGTAGCACTGCAAACGAAGTTTCTTTTACATCAAATGCTATAAACATCTCAAGCAGTAATAAGCAATTTTCTCAAAATTAACTTATTCTACACAAAACGTTGTAGAAAATCAAATTTACAGCAAGTTTCAGTTAACATAACAATTTATTACACATTAATGTAAGTAATATGTATAATTCTTAAATATTGTTTTATCAAAAACGCATACATTTTCCACATTTTCTCAATATTTCAGTCCCCTAATAGAAAAATGCACATATGACTTAAAAGTATCACAGAAGAACCTTTCTTGTTAGCAAAAATTCTTTGAAAAATTTGGAAACTTTTTGAAAATTTTTTTTTTCGTAAATTGCATGAGCTTCATGTAGAAATTATGGTAAAACCACAAATTTTTTCAAACACTTGCCTATGAACATTTTTTAAAGACCTGATTTTTTAATCAGATTTCAATTAAGACAATCTCTACCTTCAATATTATATTTTCCAATGTTTTGAGGCCAACAGCCACCTTTGATGCATACGAGGAAGAATAGAGAAACAAGAAAAAAATAAGATAAAAATTGAAGCCATATCTGAGAAAATAATTCTTTAAAAATTGCCTATATTTCACGAAAAATATAAAAATGTCACGTATTTTCGAAAAATTATACATGACCTTATTTCAAGTTCTGTCTTTTAACAACATATTTCATTCAAGAAAAATCTCTATCTACAGTACCGTAATTGTAGAAAGGTGCCGATAACATTTTTAACTATTGCAATTTTTGAAATAGCATGGATTTTAGCGGTAATGACACCGGCGCTATTTTCAAGAGCCCATTACGCTGTTCGATGACAGTTTAATCCAAAAATTTGAAGATAATTTTGTAGAAAAAAATAGAAAATATTTTTGAGGCTTCATGTAAAGTAGTCTCTCCAAAAATTAAAATATCTGCTTCAAAATTTCTGGATATTGTGATCGATCAGAAGAATTGGAGAAGATGATTTTTGGAGCAAATCATCATTTATTAACTTAATATTAATAATATTAATAATATTAATATTAATAATAATAATAATAATAATAATAATAATAATAATAATAATAATAATAATAATAATAATAATAATATACGAGAAACGTATTCAACTTTCTATTTTCATGACAGTCCTTTAAATGTCACTTAGAGTACGAGTTTTCGTAAAGTACCTGACACACATCTTTGTATTAACATTACCTTCAACAAATTAAGGAAGAATTATTACACTTAATAGAACTTATAGTTCAACGAGTTTACTAATAATAAAAATAATGTAAATACTTGTATGGATTGTTGGTTTGATGCGATTCACTGTAATATATGATAGGACCAATTATTGAACAGAACAAAACATATTGGTTCTTGTACATTTAAAGATTATATGAATATATATATATATATATATATATATATATATATATATATATATATATATATATATATATATATATATATATATATATTCCAGTTACCAATATATTGAAAAAATGAAACTCTGACAGCTATGTATCTGGCAGTGTGAAGTTTATGAAGTATTGAATGATTTCATTAATACATTTTTATAAGGTACTGCGGGTAGTTTCCCATTTAAAATATAAAAATTTGATTTTAACATACTTAATTCGCTTGGCGGGAAGGGTGCAGCTCTCAGTCGAGTCTCATTATTTTCGTGGAAGGAGACGAGAGACCCAAGAAATCACGGATCCATATGCAATAATTGACAATCGAGTGCTTAATGCGCAGAGATCCTCGTTCACTGATCACGCAACCCTTCTCCGGCTACAGCAGCACAAGCGATAATAGTGGCTGCAATGGAACACGCACTCCGCCCCTGCAATCTGTGCATCTCTGCCTGCTCCTGAACCTCTATTATAATTACACAATTTGTAGCGATATTTAACGCCACGAAATTGAAATTGTCCGCGCCGCCTCGCTGGGGGATTCGCGTGATGGAGGGGGAGGGGGGGAGGGGCTCCCACCCGTTGACGCCATTGCTCTGTTGCCGCTTCCATCGCAAACTGCTGCACCTTTCCCCCGCCGTTTGAACGCCCACGTTGAACTCCCGTCGCCCCTGCCGCGCTTGGCCCTCCCGCTGCACGCCATTTTATCTCGGGCCTACTCTTCACTGGTCACACCCTCAACCGCAAACCTGACCATCTCATCTCCCCTCTCTCAATGACCTGCCGCTCCGTCATTCCCCGACCCATGTTCTTCGGCTCCCCACCGCAACGTTTTCCAGCTGGGGTGCGGTCCTGTAGTCCCTCCTCTGCAATCCCCGCCACTTCAGTCACAACTCTCTTCTCCCACCACTTCTTCTTACCTCTCTCATTCCCACCTCAAACCGGGAGCGGTAGCTCAGTGCATCAACTGATGTCACTGCAGCGCCTCTGACCGGGAGGTCCTAGGTTCCCACTCCCCACGGCGGCAGGATTTTCGACACTAGCTTTCCGGCTAGGTCCAATTCAATCGCTGTCTGGAGGAGATTTCTAGCGGCCGGCTGCTCTGATCGGTAGTTTTCCGTGGTTTCTCCGATCAACACCAAGCGAATGCCGGAGCAGTACCCTATCAAACGGGCCACGGACCGCGCGCGATCTGTCCTTCCTCTTCCTTGTCCTATCGTCTCCCCTTACTCACACACACTTACACTAACATGCACTACACTACCACATATTTCGGGAGATCGGTCGGGAACTTAGAGCTTGTCCCGACTGGGGCGGTGCCCCGCTGGTGGGATAGGCCTGGTTAGGGGGAAACCCCACTAGCCGACGGTAGGTCGGCGCCGGATCTCGCCATCTAGCAGGGGAAGGTCACCACCATCTTCCGAGAAAAAACATGCACTAAACTAACGGGACTAATGACCAAAGCAGTTGACGCGCCCGGAAACACGAAAGAATCAATCAATCAATCATTCCCACCTCAACAACTCCCTCTCCACCATTGCATTTTCAGAAGAATCGTTTCAGTTCGTACACATAGTCTCCATCACTCGTCGTAGCATTCACCGCCTCTCCACGGCGATTTCTTCGCCCTCTCGCCACTCTTCCCTCTCCCTTCGCCGCCTCCGTCGTCGTCAACCCCGACAGCATCCCCGTCCCCACCCCGGCGCTGCCTCCCCCACCTTCCCCCCCCCCCCCGCCGATAAACGGCCGCCCCCGGAGCTTAATCGGCGCACCCCGGGGCCAAATTGTAATGATGTGGCGGCCAAACTGGCGCCAGTGCATCAATTTCCCGAACCGAATTGGGAATCAATTGACTTGTGGCGCTGCAATTAACCACCAGTGCTCGACGCAATTATGAGTGGGCTTTGCGCAGGTGCTGCGCGCCGCGCGCAGACGAGTTGCAGGGCGCAGCGCGTTGCCAAACTTTCTTCGTGAGTCCTATTTATGTGCAGAATTGCAGACTTGCATTGTTTTTCCGTATTTACGAAAAATTCGTTTCAAAATTTAGTTAAGGTTTTGTTAAGGTAAAATTTAGTTTAGTTACCAAAACGTGGTCACTCCAAGTTTTACGTACTGAGAAATGTTAAAATGAACTTTATATTATCAGAGAAAGAATTTATTTATATGTTATTAATTCAGATGAATTTTAATCTTTTAGAAAATATTCAGATTTTGTTTTAAAAATACATTAAGATCATTTTCTATATTCGAACACGTTTAATTTGAGTCAGAAAATTCTGTGCATGGTTAATTCTTAGAAAAGTTAGGGATTAATTCTCATTTCTTATTGCTTCTCATTTTCATTTCATTCGCTACACGAATCTAACTCCATTAATTAACTTGTTTTTCAACCACGTTGTAATTTTCATATACTAGTGTCCGTCTATTTTCGCAAATCCAGCATGTCTTGTCAAAATGAAATATTTTGTAACGAAATTTCAAGATTAGGATACTTACTTAACGTCTAAATAAACACAAAAGATCACTGTTGAAAATGAAAAATATTCGATTTTTGTCACTTGTGTTATAAAATATTATCGGTTTCAACACTGAACACTTGACGAATGAACTGATAATTAGCAAGAACACAAGGGTCTCTACACTAAATTTGGATCCTATATTTTATATGTACTGATATAACTGTTCAGACATATTAATTAATAACCAAAATGAGTAAGAATATTTTGTTAATTAGATAATATTAATGGTTAATAGACTTGTAATAAACACTAGTTCTTATTTGTAAGTATTTAATATATATATATATATATATATATATATATATATATATATATATATATATATATATATATATATATATTATACCAGGGTACGTTATTGAATTCGATTCGATATAATTTGGCAACATTCCATTTTGTTCAATACCTTCGCAATTTCATTATATATGTATTTTCATTTACTTTGCATTGTTAGTGATTTTATCAAATTCATTGCATGTACGTACAAATAAAGTGTGAGGTCGCCTTGAAGAAAGTGTCTGGAGTTCATTTAAAATTCAATTAAATTGTGTCATAATTACACCTTTCTTAACAGGAAACTTGACGCCCTCTCCCTTTCTTTGTTTCTCCTCTCTCCTTTTCTCTTTTTGAAGAAAGCAGGAAAGAAAACTCAAATTCCTTTCCTAATTTGAATTTTTTTCTTCTTCCTCTTCAACCTGCCTTCACGTTAAAAACAAAAAGTTGCTACAGATAGGCATCATAAAAAGATGCATAATAGTACATTATGAAACGATGATATAATGAAAAGTATTAATATACGAGTGTGATATTCACACGAGTGTATCAATACACATTACATCAAGTTTCATATGGTACTTTCTTTGCGACTTACGGCAACTTTTATAAATTAAACTTTTGCATTTAATCGTTTCGTGGCAGTTGACATGCAGGATTCAGTCAAGGCCACGTAGCAAACAGCTCCCTACCTCACCCTGCTGCACGTGGCTTTGGTTTATCACTACGCTAGTCAAATAGGATCAAAGTAAAATTATTATCCAATTTATTTTAATTACTTTTTCACGTACATAACAACATAACATAGCAAGCATAGTATAACATGCGAGCATCAACAAGCATAATATAATATTAAATGCAATTTCAATGTACACAATCGAACGAAATATTTATTAGAGCGGTTCTCAACAATTAATTGTCAATACTCGGATTGTAAACTTTTCTGTGGTTGATCAAGAATATGGATTGTAATGAGTATCATTATGCAACGGCTTGCAGCCATCAGATGAGAGAATCATACAAGGCAGTAGAAAGAACCTTGTATTTCACAGGCTGCTAAGAATCAACTTGCGATATTAGTCTGCCTTATCTAAAGATAAGCCATTTGTTTATTTGTTGTTGTTTGTTTGCGTAGGATATTTTCTGAGGTAAGAGTAAGAATACCGGTTAGATAATTAGAAAAATAAAAAGTAGCACAAAAATAAAGCTTTATGGCAATATAAGGCTTCACATGAGAAAGAAAAACACACCCGATAACAGTCATAAAGAAAGTTGCGTGGTGTTTTCGAAAAGTTTCTTCGCTAAGTATATCATAAAATATAGAAACTTTTGGCTCACCTGCTACTGCGTTGGTGAGAGAAGCTCTTGTGGAACGGTTTGCCGTTCAATATAAAACATTCTACGACGCAACTCCTCTTTGTTCCTTTGCCAGGAAAGAGTTGCCTCGACGAAAGAAGACGCTGCAAGTTGTTCGTCGTGGCGAATTCATCCACCAACTTCTTTTTCGAAGGACTTCAACCGCCGTCGCAGATGATCGCGGGGCTGAGTTGCCGGCAACTGTTGCGACGAAATTCTTCTACGCTTGGGGGCAGCTCCAGAAAACGCCTGTGGTCGTCTGTCCCCACATCATGCAGGTTTCGTCGACAACGAACCCGTTCAAAGCGGCACTTGTAACCAAGGCAACGGTTCGGTCATCGCGAAACCCGTAGCATGTGGGGAGCGGTTGGTGCTCGGACGTTGGCATGACTGCGATGTTTTCTGTTGTTCTTCCGAAAAGCGATGTACTACTCACGCAACTTTTCTTGAACGATGACCTTGCTTCCCCTTCCCTTGAGCAATAACGAGTTGAAGGCAAAAGCTCGCAGCGAGCACTGATGACATCATTCCAAGCATTAAACTTCGTTGGCACGAAACAGAAGCTAGTCAAAGCTAGTTGCTTTCATAGTCAAGAACTCCTGTTCAGCATTATTACCATTATCTAAATATGGCTGAGGCAGATCCAGGTCCTTCAAGGGAGGCACCTTAAACTTTTATGTAGTGTCCCTGCTGTTGCCTACCCAGAGCGATGACCTGGCCTCACACGTAGCAGGTTTGACTTTGACGTTCCAGAGGTTGGCATTACTGTAAATACTCATGTGGCCGACTTTCTAACCAATACCCCCACTCCGCCCGCATTTCTTCAATCCATCGTTCAAGAAAAGTTGCGCGAGTAGTAATTGAGGCTTAATGTTCAAGCGGAACCAGTTGGCCGGATGTTGTCTTCAGGTTTCGTCTTCTCTGCTCTGTGCCCTTAGGTAAGAATGCACACCCGGGATCATTATCATAGTGTTGATTTGAAAGAGGTTTTAGGTGGGGACCGGGAGACAGTAGCGTTCATTTCATGTGAATTTTAATATTTTTGAATTCAAAGCCGGTAATCATGATCTAAATTTAATGTGATGAGATTGTAATAGGATAAATATTGTTAAAGAAGTGATTCTAAAGAATAATTGATCAATTTTAGAAATAAAATAAGATGTAGGTATTTTATTTTTAAAACATTCATGCAATCAAAAAGTTCTACGATTTAAACTTTCATACAAACACGAAACAAGAATCATAAAAATGCTCCAAAATTAATAATTCCGCTACTTGTTAACGATACCTTCATTTTTTATAAAACGAATCCAACATTGTATTCAGTATTCCTGAACGTCATTAATTTAATGCACGGAAATTCTACGAATACTCTCTGTTTCCATTCAAACATCGAAGAAAAGTACTTTAAGATCATTAGTTTAACTTATTTGTGAAAAATATAGAATGGGGGAGAGGGAAAGAAATAGTTTAAGTCCTCTGAGGCCGATACGACGAATACGTATAAAAACGTGTCTTGTAACACAATGTATACAATTGTCACTGAAAAGTCACTCGACAAATGTTTTATTTGACTACTTACATCAGCTCAGGGTGAGTGGGAATTGTTCGCAATAAACAGTACCTGCTTCCTGGGTGTCGGAGAAAGAGCTCAGGAAGCACCTCTCGCCTTCGCTTTGGAAGTTATTCTCCTACGTGTCCTGAAACAACAAATTGTCTCACCGACTGAAGGGTGTTCTCTAGGTAAGCGGATTAGACACTGTAGATAAGAGGCTTTAGACTTTATTGTTTCCCATAATATCGCCTTGAATACACCGTCTGTTGACCTGCAATTTTCTCTTGTACCTCTCCGCAACTTGAACCCTGATTAACACCTTCTTAAGGGAAGTAGAGAGTGTTGGAGATGAAATCTAAGAAACGAAATTTTGTGAAATTCAGTACTTATGGGAAGTGGACCAATGCACATCATTTTCAAGGAAGTGTGCAGGAAACAATGGGCAGTTAAGTAGGAGTCTCTCATTTTTAAAACATATCAGTTTCATTCAATTCAAATTTCACAATAATTCAAATAATAGTTATATTCTTCAAGAAAAAATAATTGTTTGATACAATTATTATTGTTAGTAATAATATTAATAATAATATTTTTCTGCTCTCATTGTATAATTCTGTTATTTGATGCCTCCAACCCGTTGCATAATGCTACGCATAACGATACAGTTCCTTCACCAATTCAAAGAGTTTACAAACTAAGTATTGACAATTAATCATTGCGAATCGATCCTAGTAAATGTTTCTTTCAATTGTGTACATTAAAATTGCATTTAATATCATATTATGCTTGTCAATTTTAATTTATTTTATTATTAGTAATTTTTACGTGGAATATTATATAAAGTACATTGGATCGTAATTTCACTTTGATCCTATTTGACTAGCGCAATGGTAGTTATTGGAGGGAACATTGAACTCCCATTAAGATCAGAATGCAAGTCGTTTTGTCGTTTTGAGTTATATGTTGCTACCGTGTGATTGTCTTTTTGTTAATGGAAATATATTTCTTTAATAAGTTAAAATTTAACATTAGTACTCCATCGCAGGCAGTCTAGTAAACCAAAGCCATCTGTGGCAGGGTAGGGTAGGGAGATGTCCGCTAGGTGGCCTTGACTGAATCCTGCATGTCAACTGCCACGAAACAATTCAATGTCAAAGTTAACCTTATAAAAGTTACTATAAGCCGTATAAAAAGTACCGTATAAAACTCGATATAATAGATATAATACTCTCGTGTAAAGTTTACGATACTCGCTCGTTCCTCACTCGTATCGTAATACCACACTCTTGTATTAATACCCAGTATTACATCTACATCATCGTTTCATAATGTGCTATTAAAACATTCATATCGCATGTGATGTTGGGAGAGGTAAACCTATATTTAAAGTAAAGAACGTTAGCATTCACTCCAAAGATCGTAGCAAAATTGGACCTCGATCGATATGGGGGTCCTTCAAACAGGGACAATTACGTTGTTAAAAAATACGTATTCAGACGCATTAAAATGAAGACAATTTTATTTTAACAAAACAAGACATGTACAAATAACTCCAATTAAAAGAAGAGTAAAAATACAGAGATAATAAAATGTAAAACAATGAATGTAAATCGGAAGTTAGATGTGACAAAAGAAAAAAAAATTAAAAAAAAATAAAGAAGTGATATCCTAGACTGTATTTACTGAGCTGTTCTTACCGAGAAATGACATGCAATTTTGTTTTAGATTAACGTAGCAATCGCTTCTAAATCATGTTTATATCACTATCAAGGTTGAAAAATATAAAAATTATAAAATTGTTTTTCATTAATTATTGAAAACATTTTGCTTATTTTATAAAAACAAGACTCATCGTTGGATTACTATGCGAAAGCTTATAATAATAATAATAATAATAATAATAATAATAATAATAATAATAATAATAATTATTATTATTATTATTATTATTATTATTATTATTATTATTGTTATTATTATATGAGATAATATTTTTTGCGAAATATACCTTCCGCAATGATAGGAAAAATATTTAAGCCTATTTCATCCAAATCCTAATCGTAGCTTAGTATATCGCCGTCTACCCTGAGTTATGATACAGACAGGACACGACGCGACACAGGCGACAGGACGCGGCAGGACGCATAGCAACAAGATCAAAACCATGTCTAGCTATGAGCATTAACCCAGAGCAAGCGGCGAGGTTTTCGTGTACTGACTCTGCCGCACCGCTTTGGGTCACCTCGCCTCGCCTCGCTCCGCCCCCCCCCCCGCCCCGCCCTTTTACGCCTCGGCTCGCTCCACATCGTGTTTGTGCCGTCCCCAATACAAAACACATGCCACACCCACCCCAAGTACGAATCAGAAAACGACCAAACGACTGTGAAAGTTCTACGATAATCGTCTGTTGCATCAAAATGTGTATCTTCTCCCGCTCAATCGTTGCCCTCAAAGTGTTGTTCGCCAGCACCAGGGTTCAATTACCGCGGTATTAAATCATGTTTTGAGAATCGCTTCCCTCTCGCGCTCGCGGGGTTTGGCATGGCGGCGACGGCGGCGGCGGCGGCGGCGACCGGCAGCGCGAGCGCGACGCAGCGGCACGCGCAGACGGGCGTGCGGATAATTAGGCGGTCATTAGGGGGTCGGCGCGTTTGAGCGCGGCCCGCCGCCCGCCGGCGCGACGCGGGGCGCGGCCGGGGCACGAACGGGAGACCGCGCGCAGCCGGCGGTGTCACCTGCCGCCGGGACAAAGGGCGCGCTAACAGGGCTGTCAGCGCGGGGCGCCGCCGCCCCCGCCCCCGTCGGCGCCGGGCGCACTCGCCAGCCACCCAGCCAGCCAGCCAGCCCGCCTGCCCGCCAGCCGCGCCCGTCAATTGCCCGGCTTGTTAGCACCCATTCACTGCCGCCATGAATATGGATGCCCTCTCCCCCGACCCCGCATGCACGGGAGAGTGGGCGAGAGAGAGTCCGTGCAGACGAGGCCCGATCGCGCTCTGTCCTCGTCCCGCCCGCCCCCGCCGCCGCGTGCCACGCCCACCCCTGCGATTGACACCGCTCTCATATCGTTTTCCCCAAACTTGCGTCCCGGAACGCGCCGCTCGCTGATGACTGCTTGTCTGCGGCCACAGAACGAGTTATCCTCGTCGCCTTCATTGTGGATGCATTCTACTCAGATTCTCTTAACGTACAGGTTTTTGATACTTCAATTAATTTTCGATTCATTTCCATCTATTTTCGATTAATGCTTCAGATTCTCTATGCAGATACCAACTACACCCTGAAAGATGCCGAAACTAAAATCTACGTCAATTGTAATTCTACATTGTTTAGAATAACATTTACAGACTGAGTACATTTACAACAATGCCATATCGGATTGGCGAACATTATTTCTTCGGATCTCTCGTTAATTTAGTATTTATTCCTAATCCAATTTGTTAACTTACCGTCATCATTCTCTTCAACTCGACGTTCCTTTCAAACAAGAGCATCACCTCCATTCCCTAGCCTGCGGCTAGCAACCCTTGCTGTCATCGCGAACTCGTTCCTCCCCGGAGGCTTTCCCTCTCGTCCCCATTCTTCTCCGCCCTGGAAGCCCCTCGCTCGACGAAGCTCATCGACGCGATTGCCGAGATTTGAATGTTGATCGCTCATCACCGGTGCCCTTCCTAATGACCGGGGAGGGGCTTCAGCGCCAGCGCCAGCGCCAACGCCAACGCCCCTTCCTCCGCGCTCTCTCGCTCGCCCCGTCAACGACCGCGCCATCGCCCCCTCTGCTGCAGCGAAAGCGCCGCGCCGTCCAAACCGTCCTCGCTACCGCTGCCAACCCACCGCCACTCGCTAAACCGCGATCTCCACCGCCGCCGTCGCCACCGGTTCCGTCCCTACCCGCCGGAGTCGCCACTTCACCGCCAGCACAGGCGCTGCCGCCACGGCCTCCGCGCACGTGCTCACTTACCGGTGAGGACATTGATCCGGTTTGCACCGCTCGCGGAAATATATTTTACTCGCAGCGGGCAGCCAGCTTAATCGACTCAATTCGCCGCGCGCCCGCCGACGCGCGTGCTAACGCAATAACTGTCGGGGGCGAGCGGGGCGGGGCTCTTGGCCGGCGCGGCGTCGCGTCGCGCCCGAGTTTTATCGGATCCGCGCGTAATCCGGGCGGGCGGCCGAGGGCATCGCAGGTGGAAATGGAGCCGTTTGCGACCGCTTCCGCCCCCGCGCCGCGCTGCTGACTCCGCACCTGCTTTCTCCGCGCCACGCCCACCGACCCGCAGCGGTGCCTCCCTGCAGCGCCTCTGACCGGGAGGTCCTAGGTTCCAGTCCCTAGGTTCCGGCAGGATTTTCTACTCTAGCTTTTCAGCTAGGTCGAATTCAGTCGCTGTCTGCAGGAGAATTGTAGCGGCCGGCTGCTCTAATCGGTGGTTTTCCGTGATTTCTCCGATCAACGCCACGCGAATGCCGGAAGAGTACACTAACAGACGGGACACGGACTACGCGCGATCTTTCCTTCCTATTTCTTGTCCTGTCTTATCCTTTCCCCTTACACACACACACACGCACTACAGTACCACATATTCCGGGAGAAAGATCGGGAACTTAGAACTTGTCCCGGCTGGGACGGTGCCACGTTGGTGAGAGATACCTGGTTCGGGAAAACCCCGCTAGTTGGCTACTGAGGTCGGCGCAGGATCTCACCTTTCATCGGGGAAGATCACAGCCACCTCATGATGAAAACATGCATTACGCTTACGGGCCTATTGACCTCGGTAGTTGACGCGCGCGGAATCACTAACAATCAATCAATCAACGCATGTCCACCGCCACCGTCACCGCTCGTGTCACGACGGCTCCCGCCGCCCCCTGCCCCTTCTCCTAACACCCCTGACTCCCGCTCGTGCGGCCTTCACCTCGTCGCCTGAGTGCGGCATGCCTGCCGCTTCGGCGCCGCTCGCGGGTGTCAGCCGTCGTTAAATCGCGGCCAGGTGAGTCGGTCCGAGGTGGCCGCGAGGGAGGTGTGGGTCGGAGGGTGTAGGGAGAAAGGTTGGGCGAGTGGGTGAGACGTCGAGAGAGCGGGCAAGAGTTTGGGCGAGCGAGCCAGAGATCGGGCGAGCAGGCGAAAGTTCAGCCGAGCGTGCGAGACGTGGGGTAAGAGATCGGGTGAGAGGTCGGTCGAGAGAGGTCCGTCGATCGGTCGAGAGAGGTCCGTCGATCGGTCGAGAGAGGTCCGTCGATCGGGCGAGAGAGGTCCGTCGATCGGGCGAGAGAGGTCCGTCGATCGGGCGAGAGAGGTCCGTCGATCGGGCGAGAGAGGTCTGTCGATCGGGCGAGAGAGGTCCGTCGATCGGCGAGAGAGGTCCGTCGATCGTGCGAGAGAGGTCCGTCGATCGGACGAGAGAGGTCCGTCGATCGGGCGAGAGAGGTCTGTCGATAGGGCGAGAGAGGTCCGTCGATCGGGCGAGAGAGGTCCGTCGATCGGGCGAGAGAGGTCCGTCGATCGGGCGAGAGAGGTCCGTCGATCGGGCGAGAGAGGTCAGTCGATCGGGCGAGAGAGGTCTGTCGATCGGGCGAGAGAGGTCCGTCGATCGGGCGAGAGAGGTCCGTCGATCGGGCGAGAGAGGTCCGTCGATCGGGCGAGAGAGGTCTGTCGATCGGGCGAGAGAGGTCTGTCGATCGGGCGAGAGAGGTCCGTCGATCGGGCGAGAGAGGTCTGTCGATCGGGCGAGAGAGGTCCGTCGATCGGTCGAGAGAGGTCCGTCGATCGGGCGAGAGAGGTCTGTCGTTCGGGCGAGAGAGGTCCGTCGATCGGGCGAGAGAGGTCCGTCGATCGGGCGAGAGAGGTCCGTCGATCGGGCGAGAGAGGTCCGTCGATCGGGCGAGAGAGGTCCGTCGATCGGGCGAGAGAGGTCTGTCGATCGGGCGAGAGAGGTCTGTCGATCGGGCGAGAGAGGTCCGTCGATCGGGCGAGAGAGATCTGTCGATCGGGCGAGAGGTCTGTCGATCGGGCGAGAGAGGTCCGTCGATCGGGCGAGAGAGGTCTGTCGATCGGGCGAGAGAGGTCCGTCGATCGGGCGAGAGAGGTCCGTCGATCGGGCGAGAGAGGTCCGTCGATCGGGCGAGAGAGGTCCGTCGATCGGGCGAGAGAGGTCCGTCGATCGGGCGAGAGAGGTCTGTCGATCGGGCGAGAGAGGTCCGTCGATCGGCGAGAGAGGTCCGTCGATCGGCGAGAGAGGTCCGTCGATCGGACGAGAGAGGTCCGTCGATCGGGCGAGAGAGGTCCGTCGATCCGTCGATCGGGCGAGAGAGGTCCGTCGATCGGGCGAGAGAGGTCCGTCGATCGGGCGAGAGAGGTCCGTCGATCGGGCGAGAGAGGTCCGTCGATCGGGCGAGAGAGGTCCGTCGATCGGGCGAGAGAGGTCCGTCGATCGGGCGAGAGAGGTCCGTCGATCGGGCGAGAGAGGTCCGTCGATCGGGCGAGAGAGGTCTGTCGATCGGGCGAGAGAGGTCCGTCGATCGGGCGAGAGAGGTCCGTCGATCGGGCGAGAGAGGTCCGTCGATCGGGCGAGAGAGGTCCGTCGATCGGGCGAGAGAGGTCGGTTGAGCGAACGCGCGAGAGGTCGGACGAGAGGTCTGGCGACAGATCTCGCGCGAGGGCGGGCGGGTGAGAGGGCGGGCGGGCGAACGACCGGCGGAGCGGCACCCGGCGCCGCCCGAGCGGGGTTTTGTGCGGGAACAAAAGCGCCTCCGTGGACGACTAGCGCGCGCCGTTTTGTCCTCGCCGGCGCGCCACCGCCCCTACCTCTCTCCCGCTCGTTGCTCTGGCGGGCAGGCGCTTTCGCAGGGACTTTTTGCCGCCCCGTCCCCCGGCGGGGCCCCGCAGGAGATACAGCGGATTTGCGAGGTGTCAATAGGTTGATGTAGCGATGAGCGGCCGACCGATCGCGCACGGCACGAATTCCTGGAGCCGATAGATGGACTTGAAAGCTGATGAGATAACGAAATTGCTAGAGGAATACAGATAAAACGGTATTTCGGTGCGTACAAAAGAATCCAATTCTGGAATATACCTCTCCTGCGATTATGTGAAAATTGTATTTGCGATGATAATCATTTGCAGAGATATGAAGTAGGAGAAAGAAATTTCTACAAAAGTTAGAGACGTGAACGTGAATCGGCACAAAATATCAGGATAATTTGCTAACATTAAAAAAATATTGATGTGAAAGCATGAAATAGTCTAATTCGGCAGTAACTATAAATGTCAAAAGTATGTTCCATTCACTACATAAATCAATGAATCATTTTAAATTAAAGAATTCCCGACAATGTATCACGTTACAAATAATGTTTTGTGCGTGCCCAAATGTGAGATAATATGGATAAAAGTAGCAAATTGATAGTAACTAAATATCACATTCTGTAACATTTTCGCTAAAGGTGACGTTTGTGATTTCTGGTCTTCATATCTAATGGACATGAAGTTCGAATATTTCCTCCCTTTTCAATGCAAGAAGTGAGAAAGTAAGTTAATAAATAATAATATAAGAAGTATACATATACAGAGAGAATATAGAATAAGTATACAAATTTAGAAAAGCTGAAAATGTTGTCCAATCTATAAGACGCTATCGACACAAAACCTCGTATCTTGCTGGGTAGGGAAATGCCACCAGATATGCATGAAATGCATATAAGATGAAGAATTTTGTTGATAGGCTAGACTAGTAGGTCCTATCAAGAAATCAACAGGCGTAAATGCAATCTGCGATACACTTTGCCATCGCAGAAAACGAAAAAATTGTGTGCCGTAGGCCAAATAATGGACATACAACTGTCCTTATTGAAGAACATAAGATAAATCTTCTATCTAAAGAATTAATTTCATTCTAGTAGGGTATTGACAGTTTTTCATTCGATTTTAGTAGGAGATCATACGTAGCTTGCTTCCATTCTGTCTTTGCAGTCACCCGCAGATTTCCCTCCTAATAAGCAGTTGTTAATGTTTGCCGATTGATCCAAATGTTTATATAAGAAGATAGAATAGGTGACGCGAGAGTGAGCAGGGAGATGATCTCGAAAAAAACCTCGAACCGCATAAATGTGTTACCCCTAGAACAGAATGTTGAAACATTCTTATAGCATCAAATAAAAATGAAAAAATGACAGAGTGAAAAGGCCACTGCCTCTCCAGTCACGTTTTCCCCTATCTGTATTTCGTAGAAACAGGAAATAGTTTATAAAACTTTTTAGCTTCACAGTAAAAGTTAAAATTCCATTTCACCTACTCGTAAAATTCAAAATTATTCCTATTTTCGTGATGTATTACCACCGCTTTCGGACAATGTTTTATAGCAGTAGTATTTTGTTTAAATATAATATTATCGTTTTCAGTATTATTTTTCCCGGAGAGAAAAATGTATGTAACATAATAGAGTTTTCTGCCGTTTTATGAAGTTAAAAACAACGTGACCGCATGTTATTGTACAATAGCAGTAAAACAAAAGATAAATACAGAAACGTAGACCTCGACGCAGACAATATGGACAAAGAGAAACAATGATACATCCTCTGAATGAAACATTTACCCATGGTATAATTGAGACAATGGTAAAAATAATGCAATGACGTGATATTTCGCAATTGTGATTACAGAACGGTGCGCGCCTAGGCCCTGCGTGCACTGCAGCGACGGAATATAATGCCCCGCCCCCTCATTCTGGTTGGCGCTCCTGGCCGCGCCGCCCCGCTGCCCCGAGGCGCGCTCATTTCCCGCTTCCGCATTCGTGCATCTCGGGTCTTCCTCCCCCCACCCCCTCGCCCCCGTCTGCTCCTCCGCCGCCCGAGTCGTCTGCTTCATCGCCGTCACCATCGACGCAGCCTCCGCCTACTCCGCGCTCACCGTCACCACGACGACGTCCTCCACGGTTCTTTCAGCATTTCCGTCTACGATGTGACCTTGCCTTCGCCACGAAATTCACCGTCTACTCCGCCGTTGCCATCATCCATAGCCACTGTCGCAGACTCCGTCTACTCCGCGGCCACCGTTACCACGGCGACGTCGTCTACGGTACCGCCAGCGTCACCGTCTACAATGTGACCTTTGCCGGCACCACTAATTTCACCGTCGCCGTCGCCGTCCGTCCGCTCCGCCGCACGCGCCGCGGCGCTCTCGTTGCCGGTTTCCGGGACAGAGGATCGCGGCAGTAACGTTCACGAAACGGCTTCTCCGCCCGCCCGCCCGCCCGCCCGCCCGCTCGCCGCCCGACGTGGCGGCCCTTACCTGTCCGCGGCGCAGCGGGCAGAAATTTCCAGAGGGAGTGCAAAGTCCCCCGCGGGGCGCCGGATGAGGGGAATTACCATGGCAAGGGGCCCAGGCCGGGCCTCCGGGGACGGCGGCGGCGGCGGCGGCGGTCCGCGACCTCTCAGCTCCGCAGCGCAGAGCCGCGTCGCGGGCGGGGCAGGGCGAGGGCGAGGGCGCGTGGGCGGCGGAGCTGAGTCCGAAATGGACGCGGGGCTCACTTAGGGCGCAGGGAGAAAGAAGGCCCTGGCGGCGGCGCAAGCTACAGCGGAACAGGACACGGTGGGTGGAGCGGCGGGAGAGAGGATTGGGGAGGTCACGGGTCGGCGGGCGAGAATGGATAGAAAGCGTGTTGCAGTAGAAAGGGCAGGTCGAGAGGAAGGGCGGACGGGTCATGTTCGGAAGGAAGTGCGCGTGTAGCTAGAACTGGACAGGAAGGGGCGCGGCGAGATGGAATGGTGTATGATGTCACAAAGCGATTACTGAGAGCGCGTGAAGTAGATGGCGGCTTTCGTGGTGGAAGCGGTAGGTATGGGACGGCACGAGGCAGACGAGTACCAAAGCTGTGCGTGGTTCAAAATGAACAGAGAAAGGAGCGAAGCATTGATAAAGTGGTCACGGTTGTGCGGGGAAGTCGAACGGCAGCAGAACGACGACAATGATGACGGCGACGAGCAATGCCGATGTCGAAGCCGACGGCGAGGACGACAGCGAAGACGACGGCGAGGACGACGGCGAGGACGACGGCGAGGACGACGGCGAGGACGACGGCGAGGACGACGGCGAGGACGACGGCGAGGACGACGGCGAGGACGACGGCGAGGACGACGGCGGGGACGACGGCGAGGACGACGGCGAGGACGACGGCGAGGACGACGGCGAGGACGACGGCGAGGACGACGGCGAGGACGACGGCGAGGACGACGGCGAGGACGCCGGCGAGGACGACGGCGAGGACGACGGCGAGGACGACGGCGAGGACGACGGCGAGGACGACGGCGAGGACGACGGCGAGGACGACGGCGAGGACGACGGCGAGGACGACGGCGAGGACGACGGCGAGGACGACGGCGAGGACGACGGCGAGGACGACGGCGAGGACGACGGCGAGGACGACGGCGAGGACGACGGCGAGGACGACGGCGAGGACGACGGCGAGGGCGAGGGCGAGGGCGAGGGCGAGGGCGAGGGCGAGTGGCGAGGGCGAGGGCGAGGGCGAGGGCGAGGGCGAGGGCGAGGGCGAGGGCGAGGGCGAGGGCGAGGGCGAGGGCGAGGGCGAGGGCGAGGGCGAGGGCGAGGGCGAGGGCGAGGGCGAGGGCGTGGGCGAGGGCGAGGGCGAGGGCGAGGGCGAGGGCGAGGGCGAGGGCGAGGGCGAGGGCGAGGGCGAGGGCGAGGGCGAGGGCGAGGGCGAGGGCGAGGGCGAGGGCGAGGGCGAGGGCGAGGGCGAGGGCGAGGGCGAGGGCGGGCGCGAGGGCGAGGGCGAGGGCGGGGGCGGGGGCGAGGGCGGGGGCGAGGGCGGGGGCGAGGGCGAGGGCGAGGGCGAGGGCGAGGGCGAGGGCGAGGGCGAGGGCGAGGGCGAGGGCGAGGGCGAGGGCGAGGGCGAGGGCGAGGGCGAGGGCGTGGCGAGGGCGAGGGCGAGGGCGAGGGCGAGGGCGCGAGGGCGAGGGCGAGGGCGAGGGCGAGGGCGAGGGCGAGGGCGAGGGCGAGGGCGAGGGCGAGGGCGAGGGGTGGCGAGGGCGAGGGCGAGGGCGAGGGCGAGGGCGAGGGCGAGGGCGAGTAGGGCGAGGGGCGAGGGCGAGGGCGAGGGCGAGGGCGAGGGCGAGGGCGAGGGCGAGGGCGAGGGGCGAGGGCAGAGGGCGAGGGCGAGGGCGAGGGCGAGGGCGAGGGCGAGGGCGAGGGCGAGGGCGAGGGCGAGGGCGAGGGCGAGGGCGAGGGCGAGGGCGAGGGCGAGGGCGAGGGCGAGGGCGAGGGCGACGGCGACGGCGACGGCGACGGCGACGGCGAGGGCGACGGCGACGGCGACGGCGACGGCGACGGCGACGGCGACGGCGACGGCGACGGCGACGGCGACGGCGACGGCGAGGGCGAGGACGACGGCGAGGACTGCTATGACGGCGATGGCGACGGCGCCGCCGGTTCCCCCAGCCGTTTTCGCCTTGGCTTCTTTTCGGTCGTTTTGGGGGCGGCCGCTGCCTCCGCTGCTGCGTTCGAATTCGGCGGCCGCTCTCCGAAGGAAGTGTCCCCCCGCCCCCGCCCCACCGCAGAATCTCCCTCGCCCGCGTCGACCCTGTTCTCGGCGACGTCGCGGAAAAGCGAGAAGCGACGGCCGGCCGGGCGCCCGCGGAGGGTTCTCCGGGAAGGTGCCTGCCTGTTGGCAGTGCGCGGTCGTGCGTGCAAACTCTCCTGACCGCTGCGCGGGCAGCGAAACATGTCGGGACTTCAAGGCGCACACACCGGAGGACTTGTGTGGAGGATTGCTTAAATCGCATTTTGTTAAATATTTTAAGGAGAGTATTAAAGGTCTATCTTTCACGTATAATTTTCACCACCCATATGACGCATTATCTAAAATATATTAAAAATAGTGGTGTAAAATTTTAGAAATTGTTGAATTTTTTTGAAATTTTCAGTCAAGGTATTTCCACTATCCAGGAAATATTTTTGGTACTTTCCTACTTGTAATGCATATTCTGCATCTATGTATCCCAACGAGAGAGATGAGATGTTCTAATTCTGCTTCCTTCAATTTATCCATATCCAAAAATCTATATGGTGATGCATCTGCATTTAAGTTTCAAAACGGGCCTTTAATCTTTATAAAGAAAAAAAGGACATTTGGAATACTTTGAAACAATGACGTAGTTCTATTGAGTTTCCAGCTTACATTGAACCACAGAAAAAAAGAAATATTGATTTCTTTACGTAACTTACTTCTCCTCCACAGTGGAGAAGCATGGAATGGAGAAGAATTGGCGTAGATTTTGTTTGTTTTGTATAGACTCAGAAAGTATTTTTGCAACGGCATCAAGAGAAGTTACATTGAATCGTGCTCTTGTCTGAAAAGGATTCTGGAAACAGGTTCTCAAAGCAGTTGGATACACTACCAGACTTTCCGTACAACGAAACTGATATATTTCTGAAAACATAATTCTGGTGATGTGTTAAAATTGTTAGAGAACCGTTGCACCAACAGAGCTGCTAAAAGTCAGCTAGCATTCGATTCATTATTAACTGTATATCTCGAAAAAAAATTCTAGAAAAGTTTTTCGTTTAGGACTGACAATGTAATATCACTTTTTAATGAGTGGTTTGCTTCACTGACACTTGTAAAAATTATTCCTCTTTCGTTCTTTATCCATTGCATTAATAGTTCATAATGCAGTAAATACAGCGAATAGTGCAATTCAGTGAGTGTAATTAGTATTGTTTCACATGATAGTGTGCTGAACACATTTATTTGTTATATTTATTGCGTGGAGTATTTCAATATTACGACTAAATCTTATATATTTGAAGGGGGTTCAAATGTAAAGCATTGATTGATCTTGTATTATTAATACATTGTGTAAATCAATGATATTTATGAATCCGCTAGGACTCTTTTACCCACCGGCATTACTATGCAGCATTATCTGTGATATTGATTATCAACTATAAACTAATTCATTGTTGGTACGAGTATATCTCAGTCTGATGTAACTTTCATATGAGAGGATTAATCTGTGTAGAGATAAAAACAATCCAGCTTTACTGTATTTCCCGAGGTAAACGATAGATCCATCGGAGGAGAAATGTTCTTTAAATATCTTTAATGTATCAGCCAATAGATGAGCAGCTTTTGTTGCAACAAGCTACAAGTAGTTTTATAAATGGGTTAACCTTAAAAAATTGAAACCATTAAGTGAAGTTTCTGAACTCTGACTTTGTCATTCCAAATGATTAGAAAATATTTTAAAATATTTTATGGGACCATAGAATTTCAATTTTCTTCACTATGTTTAATTTATTAATAAAATCAATTTTGATTGTTGTTCATTTTCATTTCAATTATTTCGTGTACAAGTATGATGTTATTATTCTTCGTAGCACAAAACCATTATCCCTCAAAACAATACAAATTCAGGACTGGTATAAAGCAGGATTGTAATAACTAATAATAAATATTATTAAGTCCATAATTAACAAGAACATACTACAGAAATAATTTAAAAATCGTTTTCATGTTTTGATCCGAAATTAAATTTATAACATACCCGATAGCTGAGTATTGGGGTCAGACATTAAGAACCTCGTAGTTAATTTATCTGGGTAGAGTTTTGAGCAACTAAACTAGTTAATTATTGTTTGTGAAGTGTTTCAAAAGAATATCCCAAAAGAAAAAAAAAACACACCATCCGTCAATACAACTACACGCCTTCTGAAACTCCACTTTTCTACGAAACCATTATTTTGTTTTCTGAATATCATGAAAGAGACGTGACTCTTCGCCACACCGATCTCGTTCCCGGAATCTCCGCATTTGAACCCGTCGTCTGCTCCCTTCGCCAGAGGTTTCTCAGGATAACTGCGGAGTTCACGGGCCTAGCTCAGCCTGCGCTCAGCGAGCCCCGCCCCCTGGCCCTCGCCCTCGCCCTCGCCGCCGGGTCACACGGAACCGGATATTGTTGTTCGCTTGGGGGAGCGCGCGCCTCGCAGAAATTCCGATTTTTGACCATATCCGTGTCTCGTTTCCGCCTTGGAATAACCCGTGGCATTTGGGCGGCGGGGGCGGCGCGAGGGGGGGGAAACCGCGATCGGCAGCCAGCGTTCCGAGGATCAGGCGCCGCGCGCGCGCCTGGCGGAAGGATTCAGAAATGGGGAGAGCAAAGGGAGTAAAAAAGATATTAAGAAGTAGAAAAGGGGTGACGAGAATAATAGAAATGCAAAACATTTGTTAATACAATAAAATCAATTCAAAATTAGGTACAATACAACATCACTTACTTACTCACATAATGTCTAACTTGCATTTCTTCGTATTTCAGGGTCCCACGAAAATTTGACCTGCGCCATTTTTACTATATCTTTTTTACTATATCCGTGCAAAAAATAAAGAAAACAATTGCAGATGTTTTTATGAAAATACTTGTAAGCAAAATCACGCGAAACTACTCATATTTTCCAAATGACCTCATTTCAAGATGTCTCTGAAGTACAGAAATTTCATATATATATTACGACGTTTGCCTATGAGTTCCCATTGGTCATTGTTTATTTCTACAAGTTTTTCGCTCTCTTTTGGATACGGTCTAACAAGCTTATTTGTCCAGACCTATGAGGATCCCATCAGACGGAGCGGTATTCCATTATCGCAAGTACCTCAGGGTGTGGGAAGCGTGTGACGAAAATGTTGTATGGACCCCTCCCGGTTCACTGTTTAGGTCAATCATTCGTTGGACGCTTCCCGGTCGGTCAGAGAGAAAATAGTCATGTTGAACCCTTCTAATCTAATGAAAAAGTATCTGAATGGAAAAACGTTTAAAACTGTTTGAAGAGTCGGAGACGCTACAATTTAGTTTATACTAACCATATATAATATATATATATATATATATATATATATATATATATATATATATAAAGTGTAGTTATTTTATAATAACATGAAGTTTCTGTTCGCGTTTTGTTGTCCTCTAAACAGTCGAGAACTACAGAGTGGATTTCAATGCAGTTGTTGAGAAAGTTTTCTTCAGAAGCTTTCGTTTTACAAAACCATGTCACAATCATGTGCAGATGAGAGATTAATGACTACATTCAGTCATTATGCAAGTATGCAACCTACAATATACGTAATGTAATACACGGCAGGATAGGGCGGGTCGGGTGGGGTGTAATTGGGTCGGGGAAAGGTCGGAGTGGGTCTGGGAAAGCGGGGCGTGACACAGAGGAGGAGGAGGGGGCGGGCGGGCAAAAGCAGGGCGGAGCGGTTGGGGATATAAATAAATATTTACTTACATTTTACACCATTGATATAATTAATTCCTTTTACTGTCTAATAAATTATTGCTATAAATAAATACGATGGCAACGCTCGGTACGTCAATTACTTTACTGGAAACCCCTTACTCTTGGTCTTACCCCGCAATCGTTCATTGAAAACAGTAACTTTTTCTACCCCCATTGTATAATGCTGTCATGTGTTGGCTGTAACCAGTTGTATAATGATATTCATTACGATACAGATTTTATTATGATACAGATTCTTTCTTGACCAATCGCAAAGAAATTTACGAACCAACTATTGAAAATTATATGTTGATGAAAATGTTTCGACGATTGTGTACATTAAAATTGCATTTGATATCATATTTTGCTTGTCAGTTTTAGTTTATTTTATTATTAGTATATTTTGGATTTTTTTCGTTTAAAATAAATTGGATCATAATTTCACTTTGATCGTATTTGACTAGCGCAGTACTCCCTCGCAGGCGGACTGGTAACCACAGGCACCTGCGGCAGCATGCGAGGGTAGGGTTAGATGGCCTTGGCTGAATCCTACATGTCAACTGCCACGAAACGATTGAATGTAAAAGTTATTCTTATAAAAAGTGGTAGAAAAAGTACCGTATGAAACTTATGTAATGGGTGTTAATACACTCGTGTGAAGTTTACGATACTCGCTCGTACCTCACTCGTATTGTAATATCACACTCGTGTATTAATAACCATCATTACATCTTCGTTTCAAAATGTACTAGTTTAAAACCCTGAAAACTATTTTTTGCAACATTGACATTTTCCGACCTCTTATTGTTTTTTTTATAGAAATAAAAATGTCTTAAAGCGGTAAATTCTTGTTTTGCAGTTATTTCACTGAATGCGAGTAAAAAAAGTGCCAGAGCAATATTTTCAAAATCCATATAAGAGGAAGATTCATAGAAGATAAAAGAAATATGTAACAATAGCGGAATTTCTTCGAGAAATCGCTAGAAGAAACGAACGCGTCTTTCTCAATACTTTCAAGAATTCGTCCCTCTTTCAGCTAACGAACATCAATACAGACTGTGGCACCTCTAGAACTTCTGCTTCCTTCTGTAGCTTCGACACAGATTCTCGTTATGACCTGCCTCTTCTACTGTTAATACCAATACCATTTCTCCCACCTCTTTCTCCATTTCTCTATTGTGTCAGCACACCAATAGCTGCTCTCCTACCATCGCCTCCAGTTCCACAAACAATACGACATCCACAAACAATACGACATCCACAAACAACACTATCAACTACAACCATCACCACCACCACGAACCACCACCACCACCACGAACCACCACCACCACCACGAACCACCACTACCACCACGAACCACCACTACCACCACGAACCACCACCACCACCACGAACCACCACCACCACCAACCACCACCACCACCAACCACCACCACCACGAACCACCACCACCACGAACCACCACCACCACCACCACCACCACCACGAACCACCACCACCACGAACCACCACCACCACGAACCTCCACCACCACGAACCTCCACCACCACGAACCACCACCACCACGAACCACCATCACCACCACGACCTATCGATGAGTGTCAAAACTGCTACCGCCTCCACCATCAGCACTACTACTTACAGCAGCACGGATTACTATCTGGGGTGCCGCCCTCTTTTCCATAGCCGTCCCCGCCGCGGCGACTTGGCGCTTCTTTATGGAGGCGGCGGGCGGGGCATCCGCCCGTAAAGGGCGCGGCGGGGGGCGCCGTCGCCGTAATAGACTTGTTCTTTGTGTAAATCTCGGCGTTATTGCAGCGGACGGCGCCGCACCCCCCCCCCCGCCGACGTGCCAGGGAATGGCCGAGGGTCCGCGCTGAGACGCCGACAGTTCCGTCGTCCACCTCGCCCGCGCCACCGTCGACTTGGTCGGCGCGTTCTGTTGCTCGCCCCCCCCTCCCCAGTAGTGACACCGTGGCTGGTTTTAGCGCGCTGCAGTTGTCTCCGAACCCATTGCAAAGACTTTTTATCTCTGTCTTCAGACAAACTTTATGCTATTCCCTTCCGCTCTTTGAACGATTCCGGCAGTCGTCACGAATTATTATATCCTGGACTATTAGTAATACAAAATGCCCCACAATAAATGCCACATAATTCCAGGACTTGAAGGGAGTTGAAGATGATCACCTTTTGCCAATAATGTTAGGAAATCGCAAATAACGAAGATATACTCATACTTGTGGCCATCTTATAGATATGTTCAACATTTAGCGTGCTACTCAAAGAGATTTCGGGTACCCGCGAAACATTAGTATAAGTCGAGCTGCCTTACAATGCCTATTATTTAATTCGTATTATTGTTTCTAAATGAGATTTATATGTAACTTCATTACATGAGATTTCCCATCACATGTTCATTGCCAGAGAGTGATCATTTCCCTCCGCCCTATATTCCCTAGAAGTTTGTTTCATTTATTCTGGGACATTCTGTATAATAAGAAAATGATAGTGAATTGTCCTAATTGGGGAAGATATTTTCGGAAAAAGTACTACTAATTATTAGATTTAATAGTAAAACCAAAGAAGAAAAAGAACAACAAACGATAATTAAATGCAACAATTATTTAAATCTTATCTAAACGATGTTTCCGAAAAATGAGCTCAAGTCATGCAGTTATTAGTGTTTCAAATACCATGATAATATGGTCACTCAATCTAAATTTCTACATTGAAATCATATTTACGTTCTTCCAATATATTTTGTGAATTCAACAAGTGGTGTAGATGAGCTTGTTAATAATAATAATAATAATAATAATAATATGTTAATTATTTTGCATTATTTACAAATGACTATTAGGCATTTAGAGATCAGATTATCCGATTTGCCAGAAATGTTATTTATTATGTAAGTCAGGCGAATATACAATATTCACACTGCTCTTATAACTGCGTCAACAGAACTATATCTCGTGAAATGTCATCTTATTACATATTTAACAATAAATTCTGCTCCAATAAATATTTCTAAGATGTTTACTTCATGCCCGTTGGAAGATATTTTCTTGCTTCAAAGTATTAACTGGCTTCTGGCAATTAGTTTTAATGTTACATAAAGCAATGAAAAATTAATTATCTTATTTAATTTTGGCATAGTACTACCGAGTTCAAAGTTGCTATAAGTGTTTCTTACAAGTTGGAGTTATAAACTTTTAGTCTTGCCCATCTAGCTATAGTCGTTCGTTTCTCGTTCCATAGTTTCCATTATTTCCAAACACACCTTTTTTGGCGAAAACTATTTCTCAGTTTCTATTCAATGCTGGCGCCTCTCACATACCACCCCTTTCATCTTTGATATCGCCATCTTGTCGTCAGGGATCTATGACGTACGGGAGTTACATTCTATCTTCATCTGAATATTCCAAATCGAGAATTCGACTTGTGGCGCACTCGTGCCGCAGGTTATCGGTTTGGAAGTCTATTCAACCACCGCCGTGGATTTTGTTACCTCATTTTCCCTTTCCTTGAAAATCAGCGCGTTCTACAGCTTTGATGTAAGCTGCAGGCTTACAATGATTAATTCTGCGAATTTATTTCTGTCGGGAGCTTATTAGCCCTCCCCATGCTTTACAATGTTTCTGATTCATATAGTATTGATAAGGAAATAAGAAGAACATTAACCGATTTAAAGGAAGCAAAATGCAGTGTATTAAAGCCCCCATATCTATTTGTTTGATCCTCAGTTTGTTCAAAATCGTTCTTCCTTATTACAAGTCGATGAGAACATTTTACCGTAAATAGAAATTTAGTTGTTATAGATATGACAATATAATAGGCCAACAATAATACTGACTAATTTGTTAATTTTAAAGAATTTTTACGAAATTTGTCGAAAAACCCCTTTTAACAGGAACTCGCAAGTAGTTAACCTACATTATATCAGTCACCAAGGTCTCCGGATTTGTAAAGGTCGTCTTCGAAAATTTCATTCCTCAATCTCTTCCATGGGTTTTGCTATCGGCTGTATTTCCAGATTCAGCTACTTCCATCTCTCTTTTCTTCTCCTTCCTCCAATGTTTACTTCCCGTAATTGCAGCATTCTCTTTCTTCAGCGTCTCCTCGTCTTCGCTACAGCAATTTACTTGATTCCCGTTCTACTCCACTTCTCCCACCATCGTCTCCAAACCCACTCCATCACCTCCTATAAACACTTCTCTCCTCTTTCAAAATTCGTCTCTCTATCGCCGACTACCACTACCTTCGATTACCACTACCACCATTCCTCTGATACGGTGACTTTCATCCCACCGATGCCCTTCTCCAACCAGGAGTGCCTTCCAAAACCAGAAACGCTTTTCCACTTTGCCGATGCCAACTCCTTACTATCACAACTCACTAAAGGAAATCCACATACAATACATGTGCGTTACTTTACAAGGCATTGCCAGATGATATTAAACAATTAAAGTTGATACAAAAATGTAAGTTAAAAGTAAAATCTTTTTCTGCTGCATTTCTGTTTCTACAATTAGAGACTATACTGATCATCAAAAAGAAAAATGTTTATTTTAACAAAAAAAATGATGTACAATGGATTGGTTAAAATTTTTCTTGTATAATGTCTTTAAAAAGGCTTAACATGCCTGTAATAAGTAATGTACTTCAGCTTCCGAGTCAATGACCCCCATCTCGATCAAGTTTTTGTCCAGATTTCCTGATCCATTGAGCAAATGCGCCCTTGTTTTGATTCTGGACAATGTAGCTTGACTATGCGCACGTTTTGTTGAGTTATCATTTTGCTTGTAGTGGTAGCAGTAGAGCTGAGGGCGAGTCAATATTTTGTTAGCAATGCAGAAATATAATATCTACTGTTCTTTTACCGTTACAAATAGTTTTTCTATATCTCGGGAAAGAAATAGTTGTTTTAACTTTCAACTATTTATCGATAAAATGTTGGGATGGGATTCTGGTACTCAAGAAAACGTGCGCAAATATTATTTTCCCCCACACGTCATATACAGTTTTTACTGTTTTGTACCAAAAAAAAACAACCAAAAACCAAATCAAATCCAACTCCATGGAACAACAACATGGTCTTTTCCATTGCGTCGATACAACACCACCTATATACAGGCCGTGGCGCTTTCGCATGACGTCACACATAGAAGGTCGAGGAAACCCGGTAGTGGGCCATTCGCTTGTGGAAAGAAGCGGTATAGCAGCGCTCCGACTGCGAATGAGTCTGGAACACACGCCTTTATGTTTATTCAGATACTGTATACAGGCCTAGGAGTATTTAATCCTGTGAAACCAAGTAACTTATTGTACTCGACAATATTTGAACTACAAATTTCGAAACACCAAATTTTGAGAGTTACTTTAAAGTGCTGTATATTTATTTAACCTATCAACACTGGGGCTTTAGAGAAAACTAAAGGATCATTCCATAATTTTAGGTATTTCGTCAACAATTTTTTCCACCACAAAATTTGAGAAGATTAAGTTATGAGGTTTTCATTGCATAGTTACTACTTCTTGGAGACAAATTTTAAATACACCATATAACTTTTCAGGCATTTCGATCAAGGGGGAGCAGTGCATGAAAGATTACAAAATAAAAACTCCTATGAACGTAAAGCATGTTTATTGTCAGGAGTCTGATCAATTTTTTACTGAATGGAAGGATATTACAACCACGTCCATAAATACATGTATAAACATTTAACATAGTCAATGTAAATATTATTAATGCATTTTTCTTCAATCAGAAAGCTAAAATTATTTGAAAACTATTGAGTTTTATTTATTGATTCCAATTGATAAATTTAATGCGTCAGTGCAATTCGACTACATTTGTTGATAGAAAATGTGTAATAAGTAATTCATAACCAAGGGCCATAATCTGACAATTTTTACTTTCTTTTTGAATTAATTTAATTTATTTAATAATAACTACGAGAGTAATATTAAACTTATTGCGTGAAACAAAAGTACTTTATGGCTAGATGTTTACATCGAAACATAATTTATATTAAATAACTTTCTCACCGGCCATTTCCTTACCTCTATCCTAAATCTTATTATATTGTTAACCTTCCTTATTTTATCACAGAAGGTAAATTAATTTCCCCTCATGTAATGTTTCGACCATGAATGCATGTTGACTTCAAATAGTTTAAAATTTGGGAGGTGAGCGACAAAAAAAGACATAAATAGATTCATAATAATAAAAATAATAATCCAAATGCATGAGTGATATGTTTTGTCTCAAACTTCTCACAGTAACAATATTTTCAATACTTAATTATGAGTTTCGAAGTGTTTCACCTTTGGGAAATTGAAGCATGGGAACATGTCGGTTTACATCGGAATTCCCTCTACAATTTGGTACACAGCACTTGTAAACAATTGCAAAATATTCAATCAACTGTCGCTCTGTATCCGTATAAAACAATCTTCATTGACATGAAGCAACTCTTAATAGACAATTGTTATTACAAGAGCTAATCTTGATGTAGTGACGATGCAAAAGCAGAAAGAAACCTCGTCGGTCGGCGAGAATCCACAGTGTAAACCAGAAAATACATTATAAGATGCCTCTTAAGCCTCCAGCCTCCAAACATTACAATATAACCTATATACAATTACCTCCATACATTATAAGATGCCTCTTAAATCTCTTAAGCCTCCAGCCGCGTGGACTCTTAAGCCTTACAAGCGAGACGTCACACACAAAGATGACCTCCAGCGCCACGGCCTGAAAATGTAGGATGTGTTGCTCGATACCATCTCAACGGCATCTTGTACTTTAATCACATCCAACGCCAATAATTCTACCGCGGAGTGTATTCCACACTCCCTGACCGTTTGCGTTGCTCCGATGCCATCTCCCACGGCCGCCTGTACCTTAATCACAGCCAACGCCAATAATTCCACCGCACTGTGTTCCACAAACGCATGGTGTATTCCATTGCGCCGATGCCATCTCCACGGCCACTTGTACTTTAATCACATCCTACGCCAATAATTCTACCTCAGTGTGTTCCACAGGCACATGGTGTATTCCATTGCCCCAGTGCCATCTCCACGGCCGCCTGTACCTTAATCACATCCAACGCCAATAATTCCTCCGCGGGGTGTGTTCCACAGACACAGGGTGTATTCCATTGCGCCGATGCCATCTCCACGGCCACCTGTACTTTAATCACATCCTACGCCAATAATTCTACCTCAGTGTGTTCCACAGGCACATGGTGTATTCCATTGCCCCAGTGCCATCTCCACGGCCGCCTGTACCTTAATCACATCCAACGCCAATAATTCCTCCGCGGGGTGTGTTCCACAGACACAGGGTGTATTCCATTGCGCCATGACATCTCCACGGCCGCCTGTACTTTAATCACATCCAACGCCAATAATTCTACCTCAGTGTGTTCCACAGACACATGGTGTATTCCATTGCGCCAGTGCCATCTCCACGGCCGCCTGTACTTTAATCACATCCAACGCCAATAATTCTACCGCACTGTGTTCCACAGACACATGGTGAATTCCATTGCGCCATGACATCTCCACGGCCGCCTGTACTTTAATCACATCCAACGCCAATAATTCTACCGCACTGTGTTCCACAGACACATGGTGAATTCCATTGCGCCATGACATCTCCACGGCTGCCTGTACCTTAACCACAGCCAACGCCACTAATTCTACCGCACTGTGTTCCACAGACACATGGTGAATTCCATTGCGCGAGTGCCATCTCCACGGCCGCCTGTACCTTAATCACAGCCCACGCCACTAATTCTACCGCTCTGTGTTCCACAAACGCATGGTGTATTCCATTGCGCCGATGCCATCTCCACGGCCGCCTGTACCTTAATCACATCCAACGCCAATAATTCCTCCGCGGGGTGTGTTCCACAGACACATGATCTCTTCCATTGCGCCGATGCCATCTTCACGACGCACATGTACCTTCGTCACATCCAACGTCCTTCCTCCACCCGCGGTGTGAGTCCCGCCGCCAGCGTTGCCGTTTCTATCGCACCTGCCGGCTGCGCGCCTTCCGCGAGGTCGTCTCCGATGATTTACGACGGCGCCATTCGATCTTCATTTGAATGCCGCGATGCGCTGCGAACGCGGCGCGTAGGCGCCGAAAGAGCCTCCCGCGGATCCCGCAGGGAGCGCGCGTGCGCCAGGCGGAGCGACAAAAGAAGCGCGCCGCGCGCCCGCCCTGGCGTCGCCGCTGTTTTGCAAGCGAGGGCTCCCGTGGACTTTGCGGTGTTCATGCGCAAAATAACCTACGGCGGTGGAATGGAAGGACAGTTTTTGGGTGTATTGCGTTCAAAATGTGATTTGTTTTTGAAGAAATGTTACAAAACAATTTACGTTTGCGTTCTAGACGATACTTATTTTCATACCTGATTCTGTGTCATTATAAACTGCACGTTAGGAGTAAATAAATTATTTTTCATAATCATTCCATCGAAGAGTTTGCCTAACGGTAAGTGTAAAATGTTTCGTCAATACATTGAAAATACTATATTGTTTTGTCTGAAAAAGTTTTGGAAAAGGAGATCCTCGTAGTGAAGCAACTTCGAATCGTCATCCAATGATCGGTACGTATGTACGTGATCAAGTAAGGTAAACATAGAGCAAATGAAATGTCAACCCTGATTTAATTTTCATGAATCTAACAGTTTGTATTTGAAGGAATCAGAGAGTTGGTAAACATTGGTTAATGAAGTTTATGCTTTAAGCATGGAATTAACTGAAATTTTTCACTTAAAGGCATCTATACATGAAGTGCAATGTTAATAACAAGTTTATTAAAATGTTATTATTCGCATATTTATCATGGCGAGTATTTTCACAAAAGTGCAAGGACTAGTGGATTACATTTGAAAAATAAATTGTTCAAATTTCGAAATTAGGAAAATGCTTTGTTGATACATGAGAAACACGACGAAAATTAAAATAGAATATGAAAGAGCAAGAAATACGGTAAATTGAAGTCGTGTAGGTGTTTTTATGTGTTAAATTAAGAACACGTTTTGAAGCTAGTCTGTATTGTTGCCAAGCGTGAGCGAACTGATTAAAGAACGTCGATAACCAATCATTATGAAGCATTTAAGAATTAATGGTACTGGTGCAATGCAAAATAGTAGAGAGACAAATACCAAAATTTATTAGTAATAAATTCGAAAATATTTAGAATTGCTTTAAAATATTTAGTTATTTGAATTGTTTTAATATGACTTGGAAAATAAATTGAATTAAATTATTAAATGTGTATTTTAGATTATCTTATTATTCGCTTTCTTATTCCTTTCCCCTAAAACAGAATACGTCAAGTTCTTACGTAGTAAAATTACTTTAAAATTAATATTTTAATTAGCAGAGTTGTATTTCAATTACAAACTTAATTTTTTTAAATGGTTGTCGATATTCTAATTATTATTATTATTATTATTATTATTATTATTATTATTATTATTATTATTATTATTATTATTATTATTATTATTATCATATATCCTATGATCATGTTGAAAATTTTGCAGTGGTTTCTTTTTTTACAGATTTCGTCATTTACTGTTAGCTTCTATTGAATATTGTCTTTTTTGAAATATTCATTAGTCCTCATAAGTGACGGATGCATACGTGTAAGAGTACTTCTCCTTAATATCATGCTACCATCATCATTATTATCATAGATACTTTTCCTGATGCCCCTCTCACATCTGTTTCCTTCCTCTGCCATTCCCTCCGACCTTCCCTGTCTCCCCACCCGAGCTAACTACGAATTTCCCACGTCTCTCCTCGTCTCCCAGTTTTCACTCACGTCGTCCTGTGTCTTCCAGAACTCTCCGCTCATCCTACCCTCTCCCCTTCCTCAAGCCCTTTATTTGTCTCCTGCCTCGATATTATTTCTGCCCACGCCACCCTCATCACCTTCTCCTCAAACGTCTCTATTCTCTCCTTCTTCCTCAATCTCTGTCTTCTCCGAACTCTGTTACCTCTCCTTCCTCTTCTTCGTCACCTTCTCGGTCTTCTCCATCCCCTTTGCCCTCTTCTTCGTCTCCACCGTTCCCCCCACATTCTCCACATTGTCCTTCTCCCTCCACTATCTTCAAGGACTCCGCGTTATCTCCGCATTCTTCTACCTTTCAACTTTTTTCTTTTTCCATCCACTCTGTTTCCTCAACCTTCTCAATTCACTCCGCTACTTTTATCGTCTCCACCTTCCCCTTCTAGACCTTCTCCTTCCTCTCCATTGTCGTAGCTTTCTCGATTCTCTTCGGGCCTGTCTGTGTCTCTCAGTCTTCTCAATCCTCTCCGAGCCCTCTATACTCTCCACCTTTCCTGCGTCCTCTATTACAACTCTCTCCCCTTTCTCCATCCCTCCACCTTCTCAATCTTCTGCGTCCCCTCCTTCTCCTCCCTGGCAGCCGTCTCCACCCGTCCGCTCGCTCCTTCCTCTCCACCTTCCTGGCCCCACCGTGACCCCTCCCGCCCGGCCGCGCCCCGCCCTGCTCGTCTCATGAGCAGCGGCGGCTGGGCGCGGCGCGGGGCGGCGCGGGGCGGGGCGGGGCGGGGCGGGGCGGGGCGGGGCGGGGCGGGGCGGGGCGGGGCGGGGCGGGGCGGCGCGGCGCGGGGCGGCGCGGCGCGGGGGCTGCGCCAGGAGGCGCCGGGAGCGCTCCGCAAGTTGCGCTGTAGCGATAGCGCCCGCGGTCCGAGCGCCAAGAAATCCGCTAATGAAGCAAGATTGTGTTAATGACGTCGGCGCGGATTAATTAACTGAGCGCAGGAGGCAAGGTGAGGGGTCCCCGAGGGCGGCAGAGGCGGGATCTCATCCGCGGGGATAAGCAGGGCCTCCGGCGGCGGGCCCGCCCGCCCTTTGCCCCGCTCCTGCTGCCCTGCGACGCCGCCCTCAGCCCCCCTGCCCTCGGCCCCGCCCCCGCCCCGGTCCCGGCCACGCCCCCGCGCGGCACGCGTCGTCGCCTTCCGGATTAGCGCCGGCGCTGAGGTGTGCGAAAAACGCCTCGCCCCGCCCACCCCGCCCCGCCCCGCCCCGCTCCGCCCCACCCACCCACCCCATGCGCCCAAGTGGCGGGGGCACTCCTTACATGGAACGGTATCGAGTTAAATGAGGTTACCTATCGTTGGCGGGCTCCTCGGTGGGTGAGGGGTTAGCTTACTGGCCTCTGAGCCCCCAGTGCGCGGGCTCGATCCCGGCCAAGGAACCCGGATTTTCGAAAGACGGAAAATCCACAGTAGCCATGTCGCTCTTGTGGCATGTAAAAGAACCCTGGCAGGATGCCCGGCAAAATTAAATCCCTCCGACAACATCCCGCCCTAACGAGATCCCACTTTCTCCCAACCAGACAGTTCGGATATAGTTAACTGAGCCCAACATCTGGCGGAGAAAGTGCGAGTCAAATCCCAGGCGCAGACGGGACTGCCCACGGGGTGCGCCTACTTAGATAAAAGTCCCCAGACCCGCGTCGGGGGTAGGCTTCGAAGGAAGCCTGGGTCGAAACACGGGTGCGGAACACTGCCTACGGGCAGTCTCCCCGCAAGTTAACCCATACGAAAATAAAAAAATAAAATAAACCTATCGTGGACATAAATGAGCGATTCAATCAAAAACAACCACACCGATATGTCTCGGTGTAATTTGAAGTAGTTTAGTGTCAGAACTGTAACGATTCACTCGTGCCTAATTCTTAACTACAAGTGAAGCATTTCATTTTAATTTCTTTTACATTCTGCTTCTTTTTGCATCATCACTGCGTTTAATCAAATAAAAGACACAATTAAACCAAATCAAAGAATTTGAAAGTTTGTGCATTATCTTCAGAATCGTGAAAATCACGGCTACCTTTCTCAATATATGCTTCTACTGAAAAAAAAGTTTATTCACACGCTTATTATTATTGTTGTTATTGTAGCCGTAAGATTTGTATTATCGTAAATATTGAATAAACAGGGACACTTTACAGTATCGTATAAAAGAATCGTAAATTGTTGATTATGCCGTCAAATATTGATTAATTAATTTACGCAATAAACAAAACACCACGACCAACATTTATCCAACATTCATCTTAGTACATTATGTTCCTTTTCTCATTTCTAAACTGTCGCATTTCTCGTAGATATGAATATCGGCCTATTATTATGTCATTTCTTTCTACCATTTGTCTTTTTTTCTCACTTTTCCCAAATTCAAATCCCACGTGATAAAATATAGAATGTTTGAAATGTTGTAAATATTTATCATTAACATCACATACGATTATCATTCATTATACACACGATTGTAGCAGGAACGTTTTAAAAAAGGAATGCATGGAATTTGAGAAGTACCGTAGGTACAAAATCGTCGTACTTAATTACCTACTGATTTTATTCTTCAGTCCAGTTTTGGATTGTTTTTCTTTTAAGTTCTCGAATATTTTCGAGTTATTTTACCATTTTTAATTATTTTAACTTTTTTCTGTGCGATTAATTTTGGTCCACTACACGATAGACTAAATTACGTACCTACTTTTCTTTCCCACTGCACATCCACCAGCAAAAATGGAATGACCAAAATACCCAGAAAATGAAAATTCGGAAGGATTTATAGAGATCATTCGAGTATTGATTTGGATGGTCCCTTCCCCCAAAAAATAAATGACTCATTTTTCATGATTACCATTATGTTCCGCGTCATTTTCCCTACAGGACTATGTTTTTCTACTTACTTTCGCACCAAATTTGGCAACAATGCACGAGATTCTTCCATAATAACAACTTTGTCCATGAGAGTCCATTGCGTCTTCACAACGCGAAAATAAATAAAGTAAACCCGCCTGCCTGAGATTTCTTTGGTCACACATGTAGAGAAACTGAGACGATTTTAAAGGAAAGCCGCAACATCTTTTTGCCCGGCCCGGGCAAAAATATAATATATAACCTGGAATCACACTATGGAAAGCTAGTATGCTACTCGTGCTCTATCCTAGAAGCGATGAAGTTTATTTTTGTTAATTTTTAAATAACTTCTTGGGAGTTTGTAGGAAATCAGTTTATCGGTTAATAGTCTTCCTACTGCTTTCTGTACGAGCATATTATAGTTCTAAACTGAGGGGACGAAAGTCATGGGAGGGCAATGTGCAGATAGCTATATGTATCGATAATATAGCATACAGATGGCTATATCATCGATTACAGAAGGTATAAAAGGTCAGTGCATTGGCAGAGCTTTCGTTTGTTCAGCTACTTGGAGACAACTTGCAACTGTTTATGGACTTCAGGTTCCAAAACGACAATGAAATTTTTGTGGATGACTGTGCGACATGACAGCGCTACAATAGTTTGCGAATGAATTGAAAAACATTCTGCAGTATTTGAGTTAATGATTTGGCTACTCAGATCGCCCGACATGAATCCCATCAAACATTTTATGTGACAATCAAGTGGTGAGTTTGTACACAAAATTCTGCGCTAATAACCACTGATTACTCTTTCACAATTACGGACGGCTTTAGAGGCAGCATGACTCAATATTTCTGCAGGGGACTTCCAAGGACGAGTTGCTACAGTTCGCCGAGCACGATATTAGAAAGTATCCCTTATTTTTGTCACCTAAGTGTATGAACATTTTGGGCAACTTTTGATCACGATACCTATTTTCTGAGAAAACTATAAGATACCTATTTAGGATGTGTAAAACATAATATACATGGAATTTTATCCGAACCAAATAGAATTCCACAAATGAAAGATGCCATCAATCTCAGTAATTTTCACAACGTCAGCTAATCTACGTCACTATAATAATAATAAGACATTTATAAGTGGAAAGTGTGGTAAGTAAAGAACTGTGGACACGTGTCAAACTGTGCCCTGATGACGAGTGCCCTCCTATGGCGGCACTCGCGAAAATTCGAGTGGTAGAAACAACTGCCAGCGGCAGCGGGCGCGGGGCGGCCGCAGGGTGGGCGCTGGCAGATGGAGAGGTTGCGAGAGCCCGCGCTGACAGGCAGCCGAGGGGGCGGGGCAGAGGCGCTATCGATTAGGGTTTGCCGCTTTTATACGCGCGATCCGCCTGGCGCCCACGCAGCTACCCGCGCCCTCCGATGGGCCTCCCTGCCCGTCGACCCCTCACGGTCACGTGGGGGGGGGGGTGGACGGGCGCTTTGGCGCGGTGGAATTAACTAATGAATGGATGTAAAGTCGTACACTCTGTTGCAGTAGAAATGGAAGCGATGCAAAAGACGAGTGGGAAGGAAAATTAACTTCTTTCCCCTCCAATATGAACCAGTGTCAATTATAGAGCGATTTTCCTAAGGATGAGCCAAAGTGACAGCTAGTGCTGGCAACATAACTGAAGGTTCTGTGGTCGTCGTGCCCTTGAGCCCATTTGATTCCCTTCCTGCATTTGTTCGTTTGCAGTTGGCTAACTTGTAAATGGCTTCAACGCTTCCTTTCGTGACGTCCTCGTCCGACAAAAATATAGTGCGCCGCGAGAAATAATTGAAATTAGGAAGTGCAGTGTAATGTGCTCTTCTGTAAAAATTCTTTTTCCTTTATATATTACATTGAATTTACTTTTTGTGTGATAAATATTATGTTTATTTTAAAATCGAGACTTGAATACGAGATGCGTACCGATGCACGTGATTCCGGCCTTTGTGCTATTGTGTGGCGAGTTGTGATTGAGAGCTTTCTATTTACATTCGTGGCAGTTTCCTTTTACTGGTTGTTAAGAGATTTTCCACATATGTAATTAAATTTAATTATTTCCCGGACTCGCGTACGTGCATATACATCAGCGAAACTCTTAGACTTCTGGATAGTGATGTCTTCTCAGGAACCATAACCAAACACTTTACGAAGGGGCTGAACAGCTGTCGCGGCGGAGGGATACTTCTCTGAAATACATATGATGTTCACTTGTTTTCGCGAACTGTCACTTTGGCTCATCCTTAGGAAAATCGTTCTATATATGAAGTCGTAGACTTCCGCGACCAGCGTCATGTAAATGATCTTGGCTGTCCGGCTGATGTCGCGTTGAAGGCTGTGTTGCCGACGTGTCGACCATCGTTTCGTGGTCTTCCTCAGGGTTCATTTACAGTGTCAATTATCCTAATTTTTTATTTTGAAATAATAATGTTTTTTAACGTATTTTCAATCACTTTCATGATTTTAGTTTTTATTAAATATTG
This sequence comes from Teleogryllus occipitalis, assembly GCA_011170035.1. Taxonomy (NCBI): domain Eukaryota; kingdom Metazoa; phylum Arthropoda; class Insecta; order Orthoptera; family Gryllidae; genus Teleogryllus; species Teleogryllus occipitalis. The sequence continues at coordinate 134,161 of BLKR01002903.1, forward strand.
TAGTTAAAGTACTGCGTTTAGAGAGAAAAGCGAAAACTAATAATGCAACAAAAACACATACCGTGTTATTTCTAACTGCTCCGCTATATTATACTATTTCATAAACCTGCAGAAGTGTATTCAACCAGAATTTGTTCCCGCACCAAGACTTGAAATCTGTTCCTCCAGTGAACTCGCCGTGAGCCTTACCTCTACGCTGTAGAAACCGTGAGTTTCAAACTCGGACCGACGTTTCAAAATGTCTCAACCCAATATTTCCAAAACGAAATTTGTGCAATTTTCGAAAATACGGAGAGTTTGCAGAAAACTAGACTATCACTATATTTTTACCGTCATTTCTTACCTACGAAGAGAAAATTTAATGAAACAATTTGGTGCGTTTTTTGCTATTTTTTTTAGAAATTGCTTAAATTTCAAGCACAAATTACGCAAATATACTGTTTTTTAATTGTACATGTTCTTTTTCAAAGAATTTTAGAGTATATTTTGAGGCAAAAAAAGCTATTTTCAATTTTGTAGTTCTGAAATGTTAACTTTTTGCAATTTTCGAAAATACAGCGTTCACTGAAAATGGAACTAGTACGATGCTTTTTTTTCGTCCATTGGTAAATTCAAGAACAAAATTTAAAGAAAAAATTTGGGTTTTTGAGAAAAAGTGTTTAAAAAATTAAGAACTACCTATTTTCGCGCAAAATTACACAAAAAATACTCATATTTTCGAAAAATTGAACGTTACCTTGTTTGAAGATGTTTTTAAAGAACCGATTAAGGAAAACATCTCTATACTGAAGAACGGAGTTGTAGGAATACGCCCCCCAAAACTTGAATTCCTGCAATTTTCGAAAAATTAGAGTTTTCAGGGAACATGAAACCTGCATCATTCTCTTAAAGTGTCCTTTACACAATCCGAGGACAAATTTTAATTTAAAAAAATTGGTAACATTTTGAGAAAATTTCTAAATTGTTTTTTACTCCTCATGAAAAGTACCCTCAAAAATCAAAATATCCGTTTGAAACTCTCAAAGCCTCGATTTCATTCAGATCGATTGGGAAACATCAATTTTGAAGAAAATCGGATGAACGGTTTAGGCCCTAGAGTTGACCATAGACGGACAGACATATGTTTTGCTGTCAATCGATTTTTCAGTATCAAAGACCCAGGAACCAAGGATTCTGACTACACCTTGTGTTAGGAGAAGTAATTTACTACATATAGGGATATGATTAATTCACTTTTTCTTTACCGTAGCCTAACAATAAGAGGTTTTCTATTGAAAATTTGCCATTTGCGGAGCACGATTACAATACTATCTCTTCTTACGAAGTAGTGCGAGAAAGTAGAATGTGGAATGTTATATTATTTCCAATCGAAATAATAAGTCTCAAAGAAAGAAGACATATAAATTATTAACATTTAATTTCTCTTCTCCTGCATTTCCACCTCGTTGTAAGAAACCATGTCTTGTAGTTCTCAACCAAGGTATTGTAATCTACCCAGCGCCACACGAGTATCTGATTAAATAAAGAGATTATCGGTAGATTCTTAGTACTATAAGAACATTAGTAAATACCATCACAACAGTTCTGAAATAGACATATTTCAGTTTTTCTAATTCATGTGATTCACTGAGACCGTTGTATTAAAAGAGAAAGAGTAATGGAAAAACCGTAAAATGCAAATGAAATATTTTGGAAAACACTGCTTTATTTTGCAAGTTTTAGATTAAATTTTGATTTACGTTATATATTGACGTAGTTTATATTACTGTGTCCGACACCTGATCAATTGAAGAATATAGTTTCCAACTATACTTGATCACAATGTCCACCAAAACGTAGTCCTTCAACTATAGTACCTGTGTTTCACTGAACGTTTTTGAATTATGAGCGTCGTTCGTTTAGCTAATCAGGCAGAGATTAATCGCTGTTCTAAACAATTCTGGTTCAATAAAGAAAGTGCTTAATGAACAAAAATGATAAGAGATCTCATCCCTAGAAACCAGTAAGCTCTTTCGGTGAGCCGCAGATGGTCATTTTAAATTAATGTTCCTTTAATTATGATCTTTTATTATCTTATGAACGCCATCATCCTCTAGTTCAAACTCTTTTAACTCTATTTTCTTTGCTTACATTGTAGATGTATTTTAGAAAATTCTGAGAAATTCTGTGTTTTAGCAGTTCATTAATGTTGCAAAGGTTTACGCCAGAGTTTGGCAAGCTGCAGTAACATAACCGGTTGGGTAAACTACTTTTGGAATTTATGTTGCAGCAATATTTGCATAAAGAGGAAAGTAGAAGTAATTCTACGAAGTACAAATAATTCTACGAATTCGTAGCTTGTTCACCTGGTCGTTGGGAAAGCACTGAAATGCTTCCAGGAAAGACGTTCAATCATGATACTTTATTTATCGCGCGTGCTTCTGGTCCTCGCGGGAAAACAGCGTTAAGCGGAGTCATTAACGTTTGTATCTCTGGTAGTTCAAAGAATTTCAATAGGCTTAATACGACTCTTATAACCATGTTTTCTCAATCCATTCAGCATTTCCAAAAATTAGCCTAACTTCATGTCGCCCTACGACTATTACAATGCAAAGTCTACTTCAGGAGAGATGAAATATTTCCGACAAATACGTATTGAACATCTTACGTACACAGAGAGCAGCTTGTGCGTTCTCATCGTATCTCATTCATCCTTTCAAATGTCTTAGTTTTTTCGAATGTTGAGTTAAAGAATGATCATCAAAGTATTAATATCTGCCCTCTGTCGAAAAACAATATAACAATAACGTACGTAGCTAATGAATACAAGAACCAACTGATTAGTAAAGGGATTATTTCTTCGAACAATTTATCGAATACACAATGTAAGTGAACAATTGAGACAGACCTCCCGACAAGCTAAATGAATTTAAATGAACGTTCTGAGTCGCTGTGCGCCAGAAAAATGTGATGGGTCGTATGGTACACGAGGATCGTCTGTATTGATATAGGTTGTGATGTAGAATGTGGGATTCGACATTCGCCTAACGTGATTCAGCCATGATAAGGCCAACTTTAGGATGGAAAAGCCTCCAACGAAGATTAGTCATTTAACAACTCACAGAATTTCACTCATTCTTTATTTAAATTATTATGTTTATTATTAAAAGTTAAATATAAAAGGTGATTAATATATAATTAATAAGATGTTTGATACATAGCATTTGTCGGAAGTATTTCGTCATCCCTGAACATGATTTCAGTTAATCAAATACATAAATAGAGAAAAATCAAGTTGAAAGGTCAGTTATGTCATTCGTAGGTATTTTAAGAACACGTAAGATAAATTTTTAAATTGTTTGAAATATGTGAATATTCTAAACGCTGAGAGTGAAACAAAACGCCAGTTGTATATTTCGCTCAGGATTTTGGCATAGCTTTTTCTCTTGTCTCACCAGTCACAAGAATGAAATGGAAATATCAAGAGCAATGGCTGCTGTACGTAATACAGAGTAAGACTACAATTGCTGATGATTTACATGAGCTTTCCCATAGAAGCAGATCAGAGCACTATTAGCGAAACCAAGGATGAAATAGCACATTTCTCGATTTGACGACAGTCAAAATGTGCATTTTAAACTCGCAGGAGCTTGAGTTTATTCGATCGATCGAGGAACATCAACTTTGGAAAAAATCGTTTGAACTGTTTAGGCGTGAGCATTGGTCGTCGACAGACGGACGGACAGACAGGCATACAGACAAGTGAATGGACGGAGAAAGACGCGTTTGCCGTCGATTTTTCGGTATCAAGACCCGGAAATCTTGGATTCTGAATGCGCATCATGTTAGAGGAAGTTATTTATTACATATGGGAACAGAGATGTTCCCTTTTTTGTTACCAAGGCCTGGCGATAGCAAAAAATGCCGATTTCGCGCGAGAAAGTAAAAATTAAGAAACTGCAGCACACCTTCCAGGTACGCAAATGACCGCCCGGGTGTACGGGAGCGCATCCAGTGTCGGAACAGAAGGACGTCGGAAATTGTAACGTTCGGTAAGACGAAATCAGCAGATTACAAGACACAATTTCCACAGATATTTAAATCTCGAAAGGCCAACCTTAAAGGAATTATTTTTTGTTAATCTTATGAGCGACAAGGTGATGTATTCTTTCTTCTGAAATTACTGATCCTAGGTCGTATAACACACTGACAGCGGCAACGGCACCTTAAAGCAACGAAAACATAAAAGCGTAAAAATTAATTCCCCCGTACTTGATTCCTTTACGAGGTTTATCGGATACCAAAGGGATCTCGACCCAATCTGACCATCCCGTAGCCGTCACGCCCTTCCGTGTCCCCCCTCGCTCCTTGGTCTAGCGCTGCATCGTTACGCCACCCGGAGCCACGTAAGGACGGCCCGGGCGGCGTCCGGGCGGCGTCCGGGCACGCTCGGCCGCGCACGCCGGGCCCTGCCGCCCCGAGGGCGTGCGCGACTGCAGCCTCGGCGCACGCGGGAGGTCGTGGCCGCGCGCGCCACAACACTCCGTCCTAGTGGACCGAAATACGTCATAGAAATAAAGAAGGACAATATGAAGATTGAATGGAGAGTTTTTGCAAGACGGAAAATCAATTGTCGTAGTACGTAAACGGTATCGTCAGAAGGAAATAATGTATCTTCAGAAAAATGAGTTTTTGCGTGTCTTATAATCGAACACGTACGTTAAAACTAAGAACTAATTGGAACTATCTCTTTCAGGATCTAAAAACTTTCATGGAATATCTGTGTATCTCTGACTCTTACTTTTGCTTTTATTAGGATTACAAGATAGTAAATACAATACATGAAATCTCATTGTATCATAGGAATATGTAATACTTGCCTATCTGCAAAGAAAACTATACCTTTCTAGATAACCCCTCTATTTTACTATAACATATTTATATTGTTTATATTAGGAATGGGAAATGTTTGGCAATTATAACGTTCTATGGAGAAATAATAAATTTTTCGTGACAATAAATGTAGCCTCAGTATATACATAACCTCCAAATCCTAAACAGTTACGTTAGTTTAATCCTAACATGTTTGAATTAACTTGAGAAAAAATTAATCATTAAGTTCCTGCCTTATTATTTTGGTAGTATGGATATTGTATTTTTCATTACTTCCATGTTCATTGTGTGTTAGTGTTGAGTTCGTATTTAGTGGTGGCGGCGAAAACTGCGTAAAGTGTAAGTTTGTCGTAGACGACAAAACAGGGAGAATGACGGGACCCGGCAATCGAAATCCCGTCATTTGACGCCGGCGCATGCGCAGTACAATTCTCCTCAGAATTGTTGTGTTATGACTTTCAAATCCACGACTTGTAAAAACACTTTATTGGGTAAACCATGTTACTTTACATTATTCGCGAAGCACGGACGGTATTGAATGTTGAATACTAGTAATTTTACTTAATTAATAAATAAATATAAAATAAATAAATAAAAAATAAGTAAATACAAACGAAGTAAATAAATAAGGTAAGTAAATAAATGTACATGTCAATAAATAATGAAGTGGTTAATATAATTTGTTAATAAAAAATGAAATGATACAATATACAGTTTAGTTAAAATGACCCCATGAAAAGAATTTCGTGTGCTAAATTTTGCCACTTGTGATAATTGGTGTTGCTGTACCATTTACAGAGTTCGCCATTCTATTGTATGAAAAAATTAAATTATTGGTTTGGTCGTTTTCAGATGTTTCTGTTTTTATCTCTAATAGTTATGTGACTTTGTGGTGATTATTTGTAAGACAAAGAACGCTTTGCGAGAAGAAGCATTACATTATAATTTGTCAATTAAGTAATTTTCATAGGCAGTGATTCGTAGTTCTTTAAATTATAAATATACTAAAGATAATTATAAATATAGAAACAAGGAATTATTTTGAAAACAAAATCAAAGGTAATCTTTTAGAAAAGAACGATGTAGTTCATTGTGTGTGAGAAGTAAGAATATATAAAGCGGAATGTAAAGAAGTATTACGTCGTATATCATAAAACAAATTTTTAATGTAGATGAAAACCTTAAAATTTTTGTGGACTAGGATATTTATTTTTTTAAATCGTAATTACATTGTAAATTTTTGCTTGTTTGTGATGGTTGCCTACTTATTACAAAAATTACATTCGGAGACACGAGCAGTGGCAAAATCCATTTCCGCTGTTAAGTCGCTGTTCCAGATCTTCTAGGGTTCGAGTCCCGATAGTGACGGATTTCCGAGACGAGCTACACAGCCGAGTCATATTCAAACATTAGAGAATATTTCTAGTGGCCGGATGCTTTGTTTGGTACTTTTCCATAGTTTCTTCGTTAATACCAGGCACATATCGAATCGGGGGTTATGAATAACGTCCCTTCCTTATTCTTGTTCTCTCCACATCCTTTACACACACACACACGCACACACTTACACATGCAGTACACTATCACTGCGTTGGTTAAGCACAATCCGACTTCAAATAAACACTACGCCGTAAGTTAATATTCAGTTGATTAAAAAATGTAATCAAAGTTCAGTATCTGTTCTTATTTCTTGTCAGCTTAATAACTGATACAGTCCTCACAGTTCTCATACGAGTAATAACCGATTCAGTCTTCAATTTTCTGAGTTTTGGAAAGGCGGGGGAGGAGTTGTCGTTTTCCGTCACTGCCCCACGGATTGTCACGGAAAAGTAATTTACATAATCCAACTAAACATTTAATAAAATTATAACCAAAGATTGATTACTTCTCAAAACTTGGTTTGTGAAGTCTGTGATTCATCACACAGTTGTACTACATAAGCTGAGCCATAATGATCGTCAAAATGAAACGAACTGCAGTCATTTAAAAATTAAATTATACAATGGGAGTAGAAAAACTGTTTATGGGTAAGGTATTATGACTGTTACCATTATTATTATTATTATTATTATTATTATTATTATTATTATTATTATTATTATTATTATTATTATTATTATTACTATATTATTTTTACTATGATGTGTTGACGCCTTTCACCGCTAGTGCCTGGGTTCTATCCCAGGCAGTTCCAAATGTAATTTGTGGTGGACAAAGCGGAGGTTTTCTCAGCGTTCTCCTGCACCCCCCTCGTCATGTGCATTCCACCGGTGTGCTCCATCAATCATTTCCTACCCGAACCCATCATTAACCGTCATTCACTAAGGAGGTAAGGATGACAGTGGCGTCTACACGAAAGGCTCTGAACTATCTGAAAAGGGCCGTGGCTACCTCGGCGGATTATCGAGGTAGGGTCTCAGCCTGACGTACGAGAGAGAGAGAGAGAGAGAGAGAGAGGGGTGGGATGATGACGCTCCTCCCAAGACCCTAATTGCGGATGACGAGTGAATGGAATGAATGCCAGGCTGGGCTAGGAATACAGCTTCGTTGAAGCTGGCCCCTGAAGGGAAAATAGTTTAGTTCCATATGTTTTTGTTACTTATTTAATGTCGCTTTTCTACAACTAAGGCCATACAGCGACCACTGCCACATTGGGGGTAGCTGTGGCGATATAAGAACTAACACTCACAAACATCCATGTCACGGGCAAGATTCGAACCCACAACCCTTCAGGCACGAGGCAGCTACTGTTCTTCGGTCTTAGTGACCTCGGCTATCCAAACCGTCTTTAATACGATTATTTCCATGATTATTACTACTATTATATTTTTGCTTAATTTTTCAATCCATGCGTCCTATTTGGACAAGGAAAGGGAAGGGAAGATCGCACGTGGTCCGTGGCCCATTTGCCAGGGTACTGCCCTGGCATTCGCCTGGTATTGAGCGGAGAAACCGGCCGCTAGAATTCTCTTCCAGTCAGAGTCTGACTACGACCCTGCTACCTAGCTAGTGTCGAAAATCCTGACATTGTCGGGACACGAACCTGGGACCTTCCGGTCAGAGATACTGCAGTGACATTAGTTGAGGCCCTGAGCCTCTCCAGCTTGTGTGCCTGTGGATCGCGGTGCGGTGGCTGAGGCGGGCCCACTGCGCGCCGCTGGAAAGGCTGCGGGGCGGAGGCGGGGCAGGGCGGGGGCGGGGCAGGGCGGAGGCCCTCCGTTGCGCTCCGGTGCATTCACCGCCCCGGCCGCGGAGGTGCGCGCCCTTCAGGGGTGGCCCTTCAGCGCCCGCCGCACCCGCACTCGCACGCGCCCGCGCGCTCGCTCCTCGTCTTTGCCTCGCGGGGCTTTCGTTGGTTGGTTGTTTAGCGATTCCCGGCGCGTCAACAGTCCCGTAAATGTAGTGCATGCTGTTTTTCCTCGGGAGATGGCGGTGATCTTCCCCCGCTGGATGGCGAGATCCCGCGTCGACCTACCGTCGGTTAGTGGGGTTTCCCCCTAACCAGGACTCTCCCAACAGCGGGGCACCGCTCCAGCCGGGACAAGCTCTAAGCTCCCGACCGGTCTCCTGGAATATGTGGTAGCGTAGTGCATGTTAGTGTTAGTGTGTGTGTAGGGGGAGAGGATATTTTCTCTTTCATTCTTTGGGACATTGTTTGTACCTCTAATCTTCACAAGATTCCTACATTACTAATATATAATGATTGAACTTTTTTGCTGCTTTGAAAGGGTTTTATTAACCATTGATACAATGAGTTAAAACGGAATGTTTGTTGGTAAAATGTGAGTTTAAGTTGTGAAAAAGAGACTTTTCCATACGACTTATTGTGATAGGTACGTTATCTCCAGGACTAGAGTTCTTGCAATCATTAACTTGTTTCCATTTTGAGGATTTTTATGGGCATGCTAAATAAATAAGTTTTTTCTAGGTAACGAAAAGTTACACATCTCGTCGGGTATTTATCTAAGATGAAATCGCGAATTTGAATATTTTTAAGTGTGGCATAACAATACAAAAGATTTTAAATTTTAAGTTAAAACATAGATTAAAGTTACTTAAGTTGTTGGAGAATAAACATCTGATGGTTAATGTTTCTACACAATGGGAATGGCGAATGGAATATTTCACAGCAATGGTGCAATATTATTGAGATTTTGGACATATTTTACAATTTTATAGTTTAAGGCAAGAGTAACTTTTAATAAGTAAGGAAATAGGTAAATGTAATGAAAACTGCTGGTTTTTAATAGTAACATTATTATTTTAAAAGAAGTGAACTGTTTAGATGGTGTAAATTACTTATTTATGAGTTACATTTAAATAAACAATATCGTAACAATATTGATAAATTATATCAAGTGAATTTTGAAATGCTTGAAATAGTAAATTGAAGTCGTTAATAAAAGATTTTATCCTTTCCAAAATGAAGGAAAAGTCTTCACTTTTTAATTTAAATGATACTATACTCATGTACATTAAAACGAGTTTATTTGCTGGCGACAGAAAAACGCTTCGACATTTATTTACAGTTAATTTTTTTCAATTACAAACATAGTTTACGTTTCTGTTACCAAAATCCATTAACGTTTGCTTTCCGTTCCAACGCGTGGTTCGAAGCCACTTTTCGGCGCGTCGGGTGCTGGCGTTTATTGCCGCTCGTGTGGCTACGGACCGGCCGCTTCGTATCCCGATCCGGGCGGCATTATTTGTCATGCGCGCGGAATTAGGCATTGCATTATGCATTCTGCATCGAGCGCATTACTCTTCGGGCGCTCATCCTGCCGGTCCCCCGTCTCCCCGCCCCCTCCTCCCCTACCCCCTCCGCCCCCTCCTCTCCCCATCCGCCCCCGCCCCCTCCTCACCCGCCCCCTCGGCCCCCGCCCCCTTCCCCCGCCCCCTCAGCCCCGCCCCCTCAGCCCTCGCCCCCTCCGCCCTCGCCCCCCTCCGCCCTCGCCCCCCTCCGCCCCCTCCCCCTGCGCCGCAGTCGCTGTCCACGCCGCCCCCTTCCAAGGAGCGCGTCCTCGCCGATAACAAGACGCTGGCGGTGGCCCCCGAGGACATCCCCCGTCGCCGCCGCCAAGAAAGAACCCGGACGTGCACCCATCCGTCAAGGAGAGGGACTCCGCGCTACGGGACGGGGGGGGGCGGCTGGTTTTAACGTTTCTGAATTGCATGTATGTGTACAGCGCGAACTACATTAATACCTAGTTTTCTTTATATAGCTGACAATTTCCTCAAAATCACCTATTTATGTTAATTTTATTCCAAATATAAATTACATCAGTTTTATATGTTTGCCCTTTTCATCTAAACATATCTATATCTTTTTTTCACTTTCCTGGTAATCTTCGTTCTTTCATTTTACAAGTTCCTTGCTTCGATAGACTCCCAAGTCGAATTTCTCCCGAGGGGAGATCCACAAGCAAACTTTCTATAGAAGAACATTCCGAGAGGAAACTGGTAGAGGCGAAACATTTCACCAAGCTCTGATAGAAAATTTTGACTTATTTTTATCTTGTCGGTGTGTTAGAGATCTTGATACGATGTATTTTTACGAAGTGCAATCCCAAATTAGCCAAGTATAACATAAGAAACGGTTAAAAGGCAGCCCTGAATAATTGATCACTCAACATTACGCGAGAGAGGTTTTGGCTCCGTTACCCTTCCTCTAGCTACGTGTCTGTTCACGAAGGTGAATCAAATTGGAAGAGAAGTATCAGAAAAGATTCATTCCATTCACGATCAAAATTTGTCGAAAGAAGTAATTGTCCGTTGGCCCAATGGTGTTACTAAGTGTAAAACTGCAAATGCAAATGACACTGTTAAAAAGAGCAAGGTTTGAAGGTCATAAATGAGTCTGGAAAATAAAATTGCAGGATTGCATATTTTAATGTTTAAAAATGATATCGGTCATTAAATTGATTAGTAACATACACAGTATGACATAATTTCAATAAAGTGCAGCCGAATTTAGAAATTAAAACTACAGCGTGTGATTGTGTCAAATTGTATTAAAAGATAACTTCTTTAAAATTTAAGCGATTATTTCTCTTTCCATTATTCACTCCTCATTTTCAATAGAGCTAATGCGGGCACAAAAATTTGAAACTAATTATATTTTCTGAAGAACAATATTTCAATGCATCTCTGTTTCTGGGACTGTTTAATTGCGAGATTAAAAAATGTTTGAAAATTTATTTAATTTGTTATCGAAATATATGATTGTGTTCAAGGCTATCATTAAATTCTTTTTTAAAACATGTACGCATTCCATTTTGATAAAAAAATAAAAAATCAAACCATTCGGCTTAGTAAAGTTTTTGAATTTTCTTCTTTATTGTAGCACTACATTTTACTGAAGAGATATTATTGGTATTTGACAGCATTTAGTGATTGTTAATCACTTCTTTTCCTGCTTTCATCATTTTCCCTGATTCACACATTCCTAATCATGTTTGTACATTTAGTATTTTCAATCAATTGAATCATGCAACGTAACGTTTTAACAAGCATCTTATTAACGTGTGGCAATATCAATTAACTGCATAACTTTCATACTTAATTTCCAGATTCAGTTCTTACATCAACTCTCAATATCGTGTATAGCTTTAGTTCGTTCTGACTGACCTATATGAAAAGATATCCTTAGAGCTCCCTTACAATAACCCATATCGATATAGCAGTGAGGGTAAATCAATAAAAGTTTGTTTTTTACAATATCAACGTTTAGGCCATTTATTTGGCCTACTTCAGGGCTGTAGTTACAGGTACATTAATTAACATAAGTAATATAAATTTTACATATTTGTATAGAAAGTTGTTGATTCCGCACCCGGGAACAACGATATCTTTAGCACGATTTCCCTTACATATTTGTAATACGAGATCAAGATCAACATAGCAACCCACATCTGGATGGGCTGCGGGCGGCAATTCGAGCAGCGATTTCCGCGACGCGAGTAGCTCCGCAAGCGGGCGGGCGGCCGGGCGGCGCGGACCGCCGGAAACTTTCTTAATCTTTTGAATCCCTGCGCACCCTCCCGTCGCGGAAACAACCCCAGGCCTCGCGCACCGCCGCGGCTCTCGCCACTTCTGTGTTTCCATCTCGGCCAAGTTTGCCGGAAGTTGCTTCCCGACCCGATCGACAAGTTTACTTTTCGCTGCCACCGCAGGGTGGTGGGTGGTCGTGGACGAATGTGCGAGCGGGTGAGTGGAGGGGGAAGAGAGGGCTGACTCATTAACCGCGGAGATGCCGTCTCCTGGCCGAAGGTAGCGCCGGACACCCCTGCTCGAGCAAGGTACACACGGCCGTGTTGACGTCCCGGGAAGGAGACGGCGGCGGCGAGGACGCGGGATTTCCATAATTCATAGCGGGCGGAAGGAGGCGGGACGGGCGGCGGGGCGCGCTGCGAGTCAACACGGCTCACGCTGGCCATCTTGTTAGCCGGCCGCATCTGCATGGCGGGACGCGAGCGCGCGCGCGGCGGCGGGCGGGGGCGGGGGCGGGGGCGGGGGCGGGGCTGGCGCCGTCGCCGCGCTTTGAGCCGCGGCTGAGCGGGGCTCAGGAGCGGCGTCGGACGGGTCCCGCGCCATAAATATTCAACCCTCCCCGCGGACCCCGCTGCCGCTCCTGCCGCCGCGCCTGGCTTCGCCCGGCTCCCGACGCCCGCGGAGCTGTCGCCGCCGCCGCCGCCGCTACCGTAACCTCCGGAGCCACTGCCCGCCGCCGCGCCTTCAACACTTCCGCCGCCACTGCTGCACCGAGGCTTTGCGGGCCCCCTGTAAGGGCTCCGCGCCACGGACGTCTTTGCCAACACGTCCGTCACTAGCACACCCCCTACCTCTGACGCCTGTAACACCTAACCACTGTTTCTACAGCTACTACTATTACTACTACAGCTGATACTGATACTACAGCTACTACTGCTTCTACCGCTCCTCCTCCTTCTACTATTACTACTACTACCACTACCACTACTATTACTACTCCCTCTACTACTACTACTACTACTACTACTACTACTCCCACTCTCACTACTACTATTACTCCCGCTCCCACTACTACTATTACTGCTACCACTACCTCTACAAACATCACCCCTACAACCACTTCCACTACTACTATAACAACTTCTATCCCCATCTTCACTCTACCCCTACCACTCCTATCACAGTCACCACTTCCACCACTTTTACTACCAGCACCTCTTTTATCACTACCATCACTTGTACCTCTACCACACTTTTTAGCACCACTACCACAATTACCACCGCCAGCTCCTCCGTCATCGCCGCCGCTACACTGCCACCGTACATTCACTTCCACCGGTATGTTCCCTCCGCCTGCGCCTGCACTTCCGTTACTCTACCCTCTGCTGAGGAAGCTACTGTTCCCGAACGCATCCGTCCCCTCCATTCACCGTCCCCTCCTCTCTCCCTCACCGCTGGGGCGGCGGCCTACGACTGCGAGTGAGCCGACCTCTGTCGCTAACCCCGCGCCGCCGCGCCCTCCCGCAGCAGTGTGTTTTTAAAAACCCACCAGAGGAAAGTCGGGCATGACCGTGCAAATCAGACTTAATTTGTGTAAAACGCGAAATGTACGTGATGCTATTTTATTATGCGCTGAGGTAAATTTTTCATAAACGTTATTTTACTACATTTCGACGAATTTAAACATTATACATTTTAAATATAACTTCCAAATAAATTCAAGAGGAATTTTCCACAAAGATACTCTACGTAATGAGGGATAACTAAAATGGAAATATTAAAATTAATTCACTATACGAACATGAAACAAGTATTACATTATTGTTTTTGAAGTGAAAATAATTTCATTCTGAAACCCAATTTCAGGCGTTTCTTAACAAAAAATATAATTGGTCTGACAATGTCTCAAAAGATCTCACTTTGTAGATTACACCATAACAAAAGAGACAAGTTTCGTTCGAGAATCAAAAAGCAAGCTTTAATGGTCTAGCCGCAATGGTCTAGTTTCCAAGTTATGCACGAAGATGTGGTGCGGCTAAATGTCTTCCGGTAACCAGTACAAGTCCTTAAATCATTATCTACGAAAGTTAAATGTTTCGCGTGAAACCTGTTTAATACAACTGTGTGAGCATTCTCTTTTTCAACAGAAATACATCTACGGGGTTTTGTGTCCATTGTCTTACAAATCCCGGCGGCGACAGGATTTTCGAGACTAGTTTGGCAGCCAGGACGAATTTAGTCGCTGACCGGAGGAGAATTCTAGTGGCCGGCTGCTATTATCAGTAGCTATCCGTGTTTTCTTCGATCAACACCAGGCGAATGCAGGAGCAGTACCCTAACAAAGGGGCCACGGATGCGGGCGATCTTTCCTTCCTCTTCCTTATCCTATCCTCTCCCCTTACACACACACACACTTACACTAACATGCACTATACAGGTACACTACCACCGGTCGGGAACTTAGAGCTTGTCCCGGCTGGGGCGGTGCCCCGCTGGTGGGAGAGTCATGGTTAGGGGGAAACCCCGCTAGCCGACGGTAGGTCGGCGCCGGATCTCGCCATTCATCAGGGGAAGATTTACCTCCCAACGAAAAACATGCACTACACTTACGGGACTAATGACTTCGTTAGATTAGGGCGATTTGTATTTGAAACAGTTACATTATATTGTACATAACGCTTAGCTTGGCATGCCTTGGAATTAGGAAGTATACATTTCTATTTTATCAAAATTTTGTATGTTAATTTTGGATTATATTTTTAAACTACTATGAGTAGTCATGTAGAGTGTGATAATTTCTTTTCAAAGTTTCTAACACAACATGCATTCATGTATATAAGATTATACAATTTATTCTCCGGAAGGACGTTTATTACCGCATACAGTATTATTTTTCATGGACATTATATCAAAGTTATTATCTAGAGATTATTATTTATCAATAACGCATAAAACTTTTATCGACACCCATTGCAAGGGTTCATTCCTTTTTGAATTAAAAGTAGAATTATGAGCTTACATTATACGAATGAATATCATTACTGTATGAAATCTAGAAAATGTGCTCAAATAGCTCATCTTCATTTTTCGTGCTAATGCATAGTAGGAATGGAGTTTAATGTTTCAATTTTATATTTCATTATCAGGGCAAGTTAGAGCTCATTGAAGTTTTAGTACTGAAGCCCAGAGAACGTGACATATCCCTCGAGGTGTACTCAGTAGTTCGACTGCCGACGGCCCTTCTGCGCCTTGCCCATCACCCTCACACTTCCCGCCCTCCCCTCCGCCGCCCTCTTCCTTCACTAGGACCTATCCCTTGCCATCCCCCGCCCCCCCTCTCTCTCTCTTTCCTCTCCCTCTCTCACACGCATTCTCCATCATAATCGTCACTGTCGCCCTCTCACTGGACGTAGCCCCTCTCTTGCTCCGCTCTCATCCACTCCCCCCTCTCTCCCTCTCTCACACACATTCTCCATCATAGCCCTTACTGTCACTCTCACACTGGACGTAGCCCTAGCCCCTTCCGCCCCCCGCTCTTGCTCTCGCCGTCGCTCACGCCTCCGCCCACGACCTTCTCCACGCATTGTCCGTCACCCCATCCTCACCGTCACCGTCGCCCTCGCCTTGACCCTTGCCCTCGCCACATCCCGCCCACATCCGCGCCCGTGCTCACCCTCACCCTCGCCCTCGCCGTCCGCTGGCCTAGGCCTGGCAGCGGCCTGCCCTCGCGCCCCGCGCGCCCTCGGCGTCAACGAATTAATTAGGAGCGCGACGCGCGCGCGCGGGCGCGGGCGCGCGCGAGCGCCGGGCGGGCCCCGAGGAGCGTATTAAAGCGAAGAACGGTTCGCCTGGGAGCGGCGCCAAGAAAATTGGCCGGGGCTGGCGGGGCGGTGGCCGCCGCGCGTGATTTGTGCCCCGGGCCCCGGGCGATTGCGCCCCCGAGGGCGTGCGAGGGGCACGTGCGGCCCCGCCCCCGGCCCCGCCCCCGGCCCCGCCTCCCGGCCCCTTGCAGCGCAGACAGTTAATGAAGGCGCTGGCCTCTCAGGCGGCGATGAAAGGAGAATTGGGTCATTGCGAGGAAGGCTCGATGCTGATTGATCACTACTTGGCAGTCGATTGACAGCTCGTCTGTTCTTCGAGACCTGTGTTACTATATTCGCTCATCAACACAGGAAGATCCTCTTTCACTCAAATACAGGTTCCTTAAAGTTCAACAATCAAATCTTTTCTTTGTGTAAAAATTACAGCAAAAACACATTATTCTTAGGTCATTCATGATGTGATTACGAATTTCAGGAAAATGTGTCGTACTAGCTATCTAAATTAATTAGAAATTTACTTTGGCTGTAAGCAGTTGCACAAAGAAGGAATTAAGTTTTAGTCATTGTTCTCTTTTAATGGAAGAAAGTTCATGTGAATTTTTGACATGTATTGTGAAATTAATACATCTATTGTATTATTAACGTAGAGTAAATTCAGAGGGACAAATTTTCATATTAATTTTTCGTTAAAAATACAAAATATTTTTTGACTCAAAGGAACTTCCTCCCTACAAATACTATCATACTTTTTTATTACTTTCGAAAACTGAGTTTTCCACTTGCGTACTGCGTAAATACCAACAATTACGTTCCGATGTACTTTTTTTAAATTGCCGAACTGTAAGGTCGAGAGCCCGCTCCTCACAGTTCTCCAGCGAAGGACGGAGGTCTATGTGGACGAGTAGACGGACGGATTGCGAAGGCGGCTCGTTCGAGCTCGTGGGGCTGGCTAATCAAAAATTCATGAGCGCCCCGTGCGGGAAATTCTCAACGGAACCAATCCAAGGGCTTTCCTCCGTTACTTTGACTCTCGGCACACAATCTGATAACCAAGGATTTTTTCACAACCTCTAGCACTTTCCGGGCTCAAAGCCAACAAATTGCGTTACGGGTTTCACACGAGGGAGATCCCTTACGCGCCTCGGTGCTCTCGCCGCCCTCCCCCTCCCCCAACCCCCACCCCTTCGCCTCAGCCCTCGACAGCCACGTCTTCCCAGACTTTCCTTGCCTCTCTGTCCCCAAGCACTTGTTTCTAGGCGTTCTCAGCACTATCTGGACTCTACACGAATTTTAGCGGTCAGTTTAGAATTAGAACGTGTGTTGGTAGTCAAGGTAAAACTGCACTGGTTGAATAGTTCTGCATATCGCACGTAATTTCTTTTTAATTCAGATTCTCGGTTATTAATTTTCTACCAAAAATCTGTTTTCATTTATTCCATATTACCCATTGAATACGTGACAATTTATGAATATTTAATGAAATTACGAATGATAGGGTATGGAGAGAGGTGGGATTATCTACCTAGGATTTTTTAGTGTTACATAACTGTTGACGTACTGAGAATGCGTTAAAGACAATACGATCTTGGGTTAAAATTTTAATTTCTTTCAAGATATTGATGTTTTGTAAAAAATATAATAAATTATTTTAAATACAGAAATTTTAAAATACATTTTCCAGACAAAATTTAATCCTTTGTGAATTCATGTTCTGATAAGACCTCAGATTTGCTCAGCTAGAAAATACCACAAAAACTTATAACAAAGTATGAACAGATAAATATGGCATTATTAAAGTTGTTTTGTCCGTCCTTGGTGACAAACATGGGAATGAAATAAACTCTTGGTAGCGTCCATGAGATGACAAATATTAAAATTCCCAACAATACAGCGCATTGCAGGTGTCAGTGATCGACAATGGGCAAATATCCAAACTCTGGGAATTATACAAATCTATGTTTGTCAACTAGAATGTAATCTTGGAAAAACTTGAGTAACCCACGTTGTATTCGTTCTCGATTTTCAAAATATCCATTTACGTGGCAACAATTTTAACCATTTCTGGCAAACAAAAGTCGTAGTTTTATTCAGTTTTCAACTTTAAACACTTTTTAAATCTTCAATTCTGTACTTTATATTCTTATTGTCATAGTCATTCAAAATTAGACCTGAATTATCTTTAAATTAAATCTCAAGTACCTTTCGAATGTTCCATTCTAATAGTTAATTATTGTGAAATATACACATATATACATAAACATTTTTATAAGCCAAAATTATCGACCAAATGGAATAAATCAGTATAAAAAGTTACGACTATAACAATTGTATTTGCGATATACAGTCGACTTCGGTTATAGTGAACTTCTGGGGACTAACATGTTTGGTATACCATATTAGAAGTTCGCTATATCCGATGATGTGAAAATGAAATGGAATTTCTCCAAAATGATTGATTTTATTAACATAGAGGTACAGCTACATTCATTAACAGCCCGAACTAAAAATTCAATATACTTTAATGTAGGTGAGGTTTAGGTTCACTATCACCAAACATTCTTATGCTCATTCGTTAATGTAATTGAAACGGGACCAGTGACTTCCGTTCACTATAACCAAACGTTGACTAACTGGAATGGAATTTCTCCAAAATGATTGATTTGATTAACATAGAGGTACAGCTAAATTCATTAACAGCACCAACTGAAAATTCAATATACTTCACTATAGCCGAGATTTAGGTTCACTATATCCAAATATTCTTATGCTTATTTGTAATGTAACTTCTTCGCTGTCCGGGTGACGCCGCGTAGTGACCTCAATGCCCTGATGAAGCCTGCGACATGTCAGGCGAAACGTCGGCCTCTCAGCCCACTACGCGGCGTCACTCATCGACTTGAGCCGCGGAAGCCTTATATTTGTAATGTAATTGAAACGGGACCAGTGACTTCCGTTCACTATAACCGAACGTTCGCTATATCCGAGTTCACTATAACCGGAGTCAAGTGTAGTTGTTATTTCGCGGTCGTTGTGGGCTCCGTCGCCTCCAGGGGGGCGGGGCTGCCCTCCCCGACCCACATCCGGCGCCTAACCCCCGCGTCTCCGCGTGCAGATCCCGGCCTTGCGCGGCCGGGCACGCCCTCCGCCGGCGCCCAGAGCCAGGCACGTGCGCAGCCATCGCCTCGCGACCCGCCTTCTCGGCTTCCCGCGCGCCGCGCGCCGCGCTGCAGCGCCATTTGCCACGACGCTCCTTCGCCGCGAGAGGCCGAGAAAGATGAAACCCCGTTGCTCTTTGATCGTACACAGTTTACTGACAACACGATTAAAGATTATTAACGCTCGTACCAGTACATTTAACGACATCTGGAAGAATCAATTATTTCGAATTAACCCTTTATTATTCTGGATTATCAGGAATTTACCCTTATTTCGAATTACATTAGATAATGGAGTTTGTAATTACTTGGGGCAAAGTTTATAGCAAACGCATCGAGTGTTTTCATTCCTTTTTACATCGGCATTTAATATATTATTAATTCTGTGATCCTAATGATTCAACATTTTCAGTTCCTCCTTGTTCATATAAATATTAGCCTATAATATAGTGAATTCTACTAATAATATACAAGTTATAAGATTTATGTACATTCTCTAGAAGCCTAAATCCATTAAGAAACTGAAAAAAAGTTAAACTAAACCTTTTACAAACCAATAATTCAAATATGGCGTTTATGAATCACTGGGAAAATTGTTTCTGTACAAAAATTGGAGGGTTTAATATTTATAACAATTTTCCGTAAAACAGTTTGATATTAAATGCATTTAATATTACACATTCGAGTTAGTTGTTGAATTGAAAAGTATAATTTTAATTCGTCTAATCTTACTTAGCCTATAAACTGCTATTTCAAAGAGACGATTGGATTCTCGATCAGAGGAACTAAGTTCTTTAGTGATTCATATCGTAAATGATCAATACCTATGGATTCTATTTAAGTTACGTCGAAAAATGAGTGTTATTAAAATGATCGTCATCTCTGAAATAATTTCTCAGAGCCGATTTCTTCTTTGAAAGTCAGATACTGTGCAAGAGAGACATTGCGATACTAAGTCATGATGGCTTGCTACTCAATGATAAAGTTTTCAAATCATTCATTTATTTTAAAATAAGTATGATAGACACAATTTTAATACTTCTCTAGAATTCCATTCAAAAGTTGTAAATATCTTGTTCTAAATTATTCTTTAATTTTCATTCATTTAATTGGATTTATATATTCATTCAATATACGAAATGTTTTGAAAACTTAGTAGGTCCTACAAACTACATAATCGCTGAAGGCTGTATTTATAAAATTCTGAAAGTCCGTGTTCTATTTATTAATTATCATTGTATTGTCGGCAAATTAATTTGACCAACACGTAATACATCCCTTATTACTTATTACTGAGAGGTTTTGAACTAAAGATCTGGCGAAAGAAATTTACATCAAAGAGCAATTATCGTCACAGACTCATCTTTTTCATACGCCTCTCCATTGCCTAAATTTACTTTTCGTGTCGTTCCTCATATGCAACCTCCTCTATTATGCCTCCTCATGACTTCGTGCCGCAGCGTATTCTCTTCGTGAAAAGCCCCTCGACACGTACATCAATCACTGGCTCGCGTCACTCTTTAATCGACACACGCACACCGAGCGTCACATTCTTGATTCCATCCCTTCGGCGCTATGGCCGGTACCAACGGTCCCTCGCCTTGGTGCTCGCACCGGGCGCCCTAACGCATGGAAGTCTCATCCCTTGCTTCTTCACGACTGCGATTCGTGACAAATAGTTCCTATTCGTGTATTGCTTCAAATTATGTTTGTTGGTATGCATTCATTTCGTTCCCTAATATAAACATTTTTATCCGTTTTTATCTCATTTAAAATATGAAACAATCATTATTAGCAAACGGTTGTTTACATTTTCACAATTCTTGCCTTATCTTTTCTTATATAAAGTAATCTTTCCAGTAAATCATCACGAAGCTTTTTATATCAGTAGTAACATATCAGGCGCTAGTCTTACCGTTAATTTGTTGTCAAATCTAATTCCTCGTCGTGTCGTATCTGCAGGCAGCTGCATTTCCACGTGATACTGTCCGCTCACAGTTACCACATCTGCTTACGTCTTCCATTGCTACAAATATCTATCTCTAAACCTACGTTCAGCAGAACTTGAAATTGACATTAATAAGACTAGGCTCCCACCAAATCAAAATTTCAATTACAACAAGAGATTCTGTTTTTTGACACCAAATCTATAGGTGCTTGCCTAAACTAACTGATATTTGAATCATCTTTTACGTTTGTTACATGTACAAAATATGGATGTTTTGGGCGATGCTGTCATGTGCACGCCCGCCGCCCGCCGCCCGCCGCCCGCCGCCCGCCGCCCGCCGCCCGCCGCCCGCCGCCCGCCGCCCGCCGCCCGCCGCCCGCCGCCCGCCGCCCGCCGCCCGCCGCCCGCGGCTCGCGTTTCCCGCGTGTTCACCCTAATGGGCGAGAGGCGAGGCCTCCTCTTTCGCAGCGACGTTACCTCTGAGGTTCGGTTTATCGTGTTTCCTGGCAGCCTCGTAAATTACTCCGGTAACTCGGAGCTATTAATGAAATTGCCAAGGGGACTGGAGTTAATTACAGCATAGGCGTGAGCAGCATTAACGTGCCTGAAATGTAGGATACAGATTTCCCTTAATTTATTCCCCGCAGAAGGAGCAGTGGCTGAAGTCTTCGTTCAGATCGTTTTGAAGGAGCGGCTCCAGTCAAACACGAAATTGTTTCTTGAATAAAACGGCTGACACAAACAACAGGCGATTAGAACTCAAATTCCAACTTCATGATACGTATATGATACCCAGAAGATAAAAACATACATACAATACTTTTCTTAGACGGCATTGTTAGTCAACTTAGCTGTAATTACATTAAAATTACACTGCTGTTTCTATTGAATATTTTGTAAAAATAGATAAATTCAGTATAAACAGAAAGAAAAATGTCAGGACAATATTATATTTTTAATTTTCGTACTACTCAGTTATTTTTATTTTAAACCGTAAATAAAAAATATAGAATTTGGTGTGAATACCTCGTATATTCACGCACTTGGCCATTCGTAAATCAATCTGAAAATCGCCATATATTGTCAAAGTTCTCTTTATTCCGAAGAACCATATATTTCAAGCACTTGCAAATGATTTAGTACGTTCTAGAAACTTCCTCTTTCCCCCCAATGAAAACGTATAGCTTCGTGGTTGGTTCGGCGGCGGAGAGCTAAAAGAGTTGTTTGGAATAATCTTCCAGGCATGTTTTTGTTTGGACAGCACGAGCGTCCATCGAACAGGCAGACATTGTTGTTTAATTTCGCCGAGGCAGGGGTGGTTCCTGCCAGTGGCTGTTACGGAGGCGCTGTCGAAACTCCTCCAAAATTAATATGTAGGCAGTACGGAGTTTATTCTCAAAATGGACTGTCGGGCGCCCTGCGGGAGGGACGTTGACATGCGCGCCTCCTGGCGGGCCCTCGCGACACTTCCGTCCCCTCCGTCGCACAAAGCCTCCCCCGTCGAATTTCCGTTTCCGTTTTCCTCTCGTCCGCCTTTGTTGAAGCTACCCCTCTCGAACCTATGATGTCTCTTGGTTTTGGCTCGTAGGGAGCTGCGACTGTGTCTTTACCTCCAGACTGGTCATTGTCCCCTAATATGTTACAGAGACTCGCAGAAAACGTTTCTCTTCTATTCAAGCCTGAAGTGCATGATCTAGGAATTAATACCGTTACTATAAACTAAATACCAAAATGGCATTTTCATTCTGGGTTATTCGTGAATTTTTAGTTGTCGATGTGAGTTCATGGTAGTTAAATAATGTTCGCTTCATTTTTTGGGAGTTCACTTCATTTTTTGGTTTTTAGTTCTTATTTTTTCGTTTCAACTTACTTCAATTTCCCAACAAAATACAAAAATATCACGATTCATCGTTATCAGTTCGACTTTTATTTTTCTTCCTAATCTTGTAGTTTCTCACATGTCGTGTTTTATTCTTTCGTTCTTGTTGATTTTCATCGGTTTGCATCGTCTCCACACTTCTCAATATTATCGTTTTGGTGAAGCAACAACTCAACTCTCTGAGAATTTACTGACTTCTCTGTACAACCTCCCTCTCTTAAGGATACGGAACTTTGACGAAGAATTATAACAAAGACGATACAGATTGAAAGAAGATAGAGCAATATCTGTTTATTACCAGTTGCTTCTGACAAAGTTTTCATTACTTCCCGCTTTCTGAAAAGGAAGTTCAGCATTTTGTGGCAACGCGTTCCACACATCGATTTTTTTTCGCGAAGGCGTGGCGGCGGCGGCGGTGGCGGAGGCGGAGGGAAGGCTCGGTGGCGCACGCAGCGGCCGGGGGAGGCAAATATTTTTTCTCGCGCGCGGCCGGACAGGCGCTGACAGGCCGTCTCCGCGGCGGAAGTTTTGTAAATAGCGCGAGATAAAGCGAAGGCGCTGGGCGGGGCCACGCTCGCCTTGCGCGAGTGTTCTTTTAAGTCCGGTATTCACGGTACAGTTTTGGGGCAGATTGGACGTACAGAAAACGTGCAGTCCACACTGCACGTTTTCTATATGAAAATGTTCATAATTTTTCATGCAGAAAGCCTACAGTTTGACTTAAGCGCCCCTAGCGGCAGAATGATTCACTAACGGGGATCCACCATTGCGATTTTGTGGTTAGGTGTGTCAAAGTGCGATTGTGTGAAGTGATATATTGTGATAAACTTCCTTTTTCACAATTCTTGACTTCCTATTTTTACTCTCTATTCTCGTCGTGGTTAATTAATACCAAATAAAGATCATAACCAGAACGCACACACAGAAATACCACCACTGACGGTACTCGGACGGCGCAATTCAGCTGTTTCTCTTTAGACCCCCTAGCGGCGGCCTGTGGCGATTCGTGCAGAAAACGTGTAGACCGTGTATGCGCGACTTTTGGCTTTTGTAGGTCTAGTTTGGGATCTTGAAGTTTATGAATAGAAACTGTAAGAGAATCTGCACGAAAACTATACCGTTTATACCGGGCTTTAGGGAAAGCCTCATGTTGCCCCGTGTTGGGGGGCGAAACTCATGCTGATAGTTTCAGAGTTCTAATTAAAAAGAGTATTTTCATTTATGTGTTCAAAATAATGCAATACTGATTGTGAATCTTGCCGTAATGTAACCGAACCGTAATGTCAGTTCCAATAAAATATTACAAGTCTGGCATACCTCGTAAATCGACAAACGTAGAAAATGTGTTGTTTTGTAGTATAGCGGTACGTTGAAATAAAATTTGTACTGCCTGTGTCTCACTTTAGTTCATCTCAACATATGCTTGACATTTACTTAGTCAATAATGGAACATTTTACGTTAAGTGCACACACGGGGTTTCTCCAGTAAATACTTCGCGAATGCCGGAGCATTACCCTAACAAATGGGCCATAGACTGCGCGCGATCTTTTCTTCCTCTTCCTTGTCCGATTCTCACCCTTACTTATTCACACACTTAAATGCACTACACTACTACACATGTCGAAAGCTTTAAGCTTGTCTCAGCTGGGGGGGGGACCCACATTGGGAGATATATGGGTGGGGAAAACCTGTAAGCCGTCGTGAAGATCGGCGCCGGGCTTCCCCATCCACCGCCACCTCCCAAGGGGGAAACATGCACTACACTTACGGGATTAATGACAATAACTGTTGTCAAAAACACGAAATAATCAATCATTTTGTAATGTACACATGCAAAATACAAAAACATTGTATTCAGTGGTGATAATATGATATGGTATTACCCGATGAAAAGCGAGGTAATACAGATCGAATATTTTTGGCAAACATTTCTTTTTGAGCGGTGAGTGAGGGTTGGGAGGACAAGGCGGCAGTGCGCGTGGTGATGCAACTGCTGAGCCCACGTTGGGAAAGACAAGGAATTCAAGTGGTTGAAAGTGAGCTTTCCTATTTCATTTCTGTTAAAATATTATATACTTAACACTGTGGCATAAGCGGTCTATATGTCAGGTGCTTTGATTAGTCGCTCTGTTCGTTCTAATTGGTTTGATGTTGTCGTCACCCGAATAATATCAGTCAAACCGTCAGCGGCACTGCTTTCTGCAGACCGTAGCGTGTAGTATAGTTTACAACTGAAACAGATTACTAATGTACGTTCGTTCGTTCGTTTCTTATTTTTCTTCTTCTTCTTCTTCTTCTTATTATTATTATTAAACTTTGTAGTTTAATTTTGTGTAATGTGTGTTTTTTTACCTGAAATACCAATACACCGATTGTGAAAAAAGCTAAGCTAAATTTAAAACGATGCTTCTGAGAGATAATTGTGTGTACTCCAATAACTTTTATTAACGCGTGTGCAGCAGGTTTAATTAGAAATGATGTCACAAAGAATATTTGCAGTAAAGTTCTGCAATGTTTAAGTTAGGAAAGATGAGACACATTGGCAATAAAATGTTTCTCTAAATGGTAAGAGTTCAGCCGAGGCCACGTGCTACAGATATGATCTATAATTGGCGAACCACGCTTTGCCCTCTTATCGACGATAAGGTGAAATTACCACTCTAATTCTGCAAAGTTCCATTCAAAAAATTGTTTCCAAAATTTTTGATTTTTTAAACTCCTTCCCCGTTTGTAACAACTTGTAATAATATTCGCCTGAGAGGAGAATTTCATTTCCAACTCCTCATCAACTTTTCGAATTAAATAGAAGTATATTCAGCTCTGATGATGAAGACTACATAAAAGTACTTATGAGAACGCGAAATATTTACTTTTGATAACAAGACAAAACCAATGTCCGAATTAAAGTTACTTCTTTAAAAATTGGATAAGTTTTCATAATTATTTCATTACCATTTTCAAATATATCCTTCATACAATTTAGCATTAATTTATTTTAAAGATAAATGTTGTGAAAACGTTCATGTTTCATGAACCCCTTCCTCTCTTTCGCTATAACACAACTGTGCCCTCCTTCTCTGAGAATGTGTGTTTTGCATGACCCTTAAGATGTAGTGAAATTCTTGAAAACTGATAGGTATCTATAGATATTTCTAATGAGCGAGGAACTTAAAAGAAAACTCCACAGCGCACGGCCAGGTATGAGGTGTCTGCTTCTCTAGATAGCCAGAAACTCGAAAAAATACAGAAAATATTCCTCGTAATCTCATTCTGTACGTTCGGACTGAAATATACTCAGGAAGACACAGCTTACACAACAGCCGACATGCGACAGCAAGGCCCCTCGAGCAAGGAAGAGGTCGTGTAACCCATAATATGTGCTATTTGCGTGTTGCGTTAAAGAATGGCGACGCTTTTTATATTTTTAGTATGTAATGAACAGTTGTTGTACTGGGTAACCGTGTATAGTATACTATATTATTACAGTATTCGTGAAGACTGTTATTACATTTTTTGTACCGGAGAGAGGTGCATGCTCTTTATTGGAAAAACAATTTGTGAGGTTTTGTTCAACATCATTTTTACTGCTGCTGGTCACTAGTGGTTATATAGATTCGAAATGTTTTGTTAAATTATTGAATAGTCTCATTATTTATTCATATGGTTTACACCTGTACATATGAGTAAAACTGGTTGCTATTCAGTGATATCTCTAAATTGAAGCACTGATTTGAAAACAGTTCGGCAAAACCATACGTGCTCTATTTTCCTTATTGCCCTTCCCACTCCTTTAAAGCGCACCTGATGTATCTGAAAGAAACATGACAATCTCATCGCGTACGTCACTGTTGGCTATAGATTAGATAAGAACCCAACACACACTCCCCTACGTTCATATCGAGCTCGCTATACGTGCTAACAAGGAGTTCTTGTTGCCCCGTGTGATAAGGGAACAAAACACATTCAATGAAATGTCCATACTAAATATATAAAAGCAAGCTAAAAATTAGAATGCACTGTTTTGAAAGCCAAGAAAAAATTATAAAAGTTAATATTGAGGGATGGAGAGTGAGAGAGAGCGAATAGTTAGACAGTCTCATTAACTACAGATTTGTTAAAGAACGCCAACTATTTACTTTTGATAAATAGTTGACACCCATAATTGGATTGTAATTCTCTATGTGAAAGAATATACATCTAGAAATGTAGACATGAACACCCTACCATAACAAGACACTTTAATGGTTTATACTCGCTTCATTACCGTCACCGTTTTGGGAGTAACATATTAAACACGCTGACACAATATTACATGCCGCCTAACTAACATAAAATAGTTTATCGTTCTTATGACCGATGTCACGTTTTATTCTTTAATAAAGACTGCAACAGTGAGGTTTATAAGTCCGCCTCCAATGCACGGTTTGCGACTGAACCACTTTCCTCTCCCAAATCTCCCTCTCTCTCCATCTATGCCTCTGTTTCCTCTTCTCTCTCTTGTTAGCCCGCTTGCTCGGGTTGTCTCCGTCGCTCTCGCCCTCGCCGCCACTAGCCGCTTCATAAAGCCCTTCGCCCGGAGTCGTCTCCTGGAAGAACTGGAGCTGCAACGGCATTCCTCGCGCACCGCCCGACCCAAATTATGAGACGCAATGAGTGGCTCTGTTAACGCTGCTGTAACCAACTCCTACCGTAAACTCCCCGACGCGCCGCGGTTCAAGGACTGTTTTCTGGCAACTAATTTTCTCGCTAGCTACATTCTACGATGTAACTGAAAAGATTGAGGCAAGAGTTCCTTGATTTTGTTGTGAAGTAAGTTTTTCAATTCATTATTTTAATATTTTAGTCGAGAGATTACTTAATATTTGTGATAAATGTGTTCAGTAGTGAAGGCGGAGCTGTTAAAAAGGCTACATCATTATTACTGCAGGTATATCACTTGTTTAAATTAGAAGGTGAAGCAAAAGTGGTGACAGAGGCAATAATAATTTGAGAGGTGATATAAATAAGGATCTAGTGGGTTAATGTATGTGGTTACGAGATCACAAATGAAGAATTCACGATAGAAGGTTCTAGATTTGAACAAGGAGTTGTTGAGTCGAGGTCGATGTCTATCTGGTTTTCAATTTCGAAAGGCCGAAAGTTCTGACAGATTGTTTTCGTGTCTTTCTCGGATTAATTCCAGGTGGTTACCGTATTATTATCAACGTACCACTGCGCTGGCAATATTTCCTTTCCCATCCTCTGGACCATATTGGTTGACTAATCACCCATGACCTTGAACGACTCCGACAGTGCTACGATTGCAGGGATCAGGGCAGGACCGATCTGAGTAGTTGGGCTTTTGGAAGGTTAGAGAGAAGGGGAAAGGAATGGGGAAGGGTGAGGGGGAAAGATAGGGGAGTGGTGATAGGGAAGAGAAGAAATGAAAACACAGGGGAGAGGATGGCGTGGGAAGAGAATGGGATAGAGAGAGCACGAGAAGATAGAAAGGAGAAGGGAAGCGGAGAAAAGGAGAAGGGGATAACAAGAGTGAAAGGGAAAGGAAGTAAAGGGAGATTCAAAAGGAAAGGAGAACAAGAGGGAGGAGGGAAGAAGTGAGAGAGAGGCTAAAAAAGGGAGAGATTGGGAAGGGAAAGTTGTGAGATGGAAGGGAGGAAGAGGAGAGAGGGAGAGAATGAGAGAGAGAGGGAGAGGATGGAAAGGAGGAGGGAGTGAAAATAAAGATCAAAGTGATAACAACTATGTACAGATTTGAAAACATGAAAACAAGCAAATCCTAATTTTCAAAGTCTCCATTTACATGAATACAAATCCTCCCTTCCTCCCATGTTTCTAAGCGATATGGTGCAACCCACGAGCCCATCTGGACGCCACCTTCCTTCTTTCGCCGCCTCGGCAACGAGTGTAAATCGCCCGAGTGTGAATCTCGCGCCTAAACTGTTGACAGACTCCACGCGCGCAGCGGCGCCTCTTCGCCCATTACAAAAGCGCTCCAAGACGCCCCGCCCCCTTCCTCCCCCCCCGCTCCGCTCCGCCCATTTCCATAACTTCGTCGCCGCTCGGCGCCGCGCGGCTCGATGCCACAGGCGGAGACCTCCGCGCCGCGCCGGGCTCCGCTCGCGCTGTTTTCTTCACGTTCACTCTACCCCGTCAGCACCTATGCGATATTATGAGGGGTTTGCGCTTAACAAAGGTTAAGAGGCGGCTCGGGGCATCATTTGATGTCACTGCCGTCCGTCTGGCTGCAAGGTCCTAGGATTCCAATTCCGCCGATGCTACATCGTGAGATCGAATTCGGCCGCTGTCTGTAGAATTCTAGCAGCCGGCTACGTTCATTGGTAGTTTTCCGTGGTTTCTCCGATCAAGACCAGGATAATGTCGGAGTAGTATCCTCACATTTGGGCCTTATTTCCTTCCCCTTCCTCGTCATATCCTTACCCTTACTTACATGCACTTACATGCATTATATTACCACAGATGTCGAGAGCAGTCGGGAGCTTAGATCCTGTCTCGGCTGGAAGATGCCCGGCTAGAGGGAGATACCTGGATAGGAAAAACTCCGCAATCCCCGTGTTGGCTGGCATCGGACCCCCATCCAGCGGAGGGAGGTAACCGCCACCTCTTGTAAAAATACATTCACTTCACTTAAGGGATTAATGCGCATAGCAGTTGAGGTGCCCGAAAATACTAAATGTCGTTTCTCTTGGTATAGGGTCTAAATCGTCTAATATTTACTGTTTTCATGATTTATTTATTGTTTATGATATTGCAATTTGGCAATATTTTTTGTTTTTTCTTAACTGTGTCCGTGCAAGCAGGTGTCAGAGAGAACTCGAAACGTTGTGCTAATCTAATTGTAATTCAAACCTAACATCACTACCGTGAATAGCAATATCCTGTAATAAATGTGTATGATTATCGTCTAAAGACCTTCATTTTTAGGACAATTTATTATTTCAACGAAATAAACGTTTGTTTTCCCAAACTAAAATAAAATTTTGTCGCTTTCCTAGAACTAAAATGAGATATACATGGTTGTACCTGCGGTTTGTTATGAAAAGAAATGATCCTTAAAAGACAGTTTAGAAAATTATATGGTGTTATTTGTGAGTTCACACAGCGGTAAGAATGAATGTGAATGTCTCTAACACTTAAAAGTATTCCTCATTTGCAGTTTTCAGTTTTCCCTTGATTTAAATCGATCATTTGCATGTTCATTGAATTGCAAAATTGTTGCTAATAAATTATTTTTTATATATTTTAGTTTATGAGTAGTATCAAAGGATGTATTTAATTATTACTATTTAATATGAATCTTTTATTTTATTTTCCCGTAGAAATAATTCCAACATTGCCGTCGCAAAAACAAAGTTGATTGATGAAAGAGTGAATCTTCAAAACTGTAAATTCAGCTTCGAAAATCAAATGAACGAGTATAACTTGTCAGCATATCAATTTCATGTGTTTCATGTTTAAATGGAATTATTGATTTAGAATTATTAATAATTGTTTCATATTGTTTGGAAATAAATAATCAAAAGTCAACTGCATCAGCAATGAAAATATCAGTTTACGATAAAATGAACAATATCCCGCCAAGTAATTAAATAAGATTGTGTTTTCTGCATGTTGTTCTCGTTTTTCAAACAGAACACATTTTTAACGGTTCGAAAGGGAAATCAAAAATTTCATAAAGCGATTTACGCACCAATTTACATTTTAATAATGTTTTCTCTCGGTTTTGTGGTCAGAATACATATTTCATTTTTCATGAATAAACAGTAATTGACTCGTGAATGTCAAAATATTGGATGCTACAGATTGAACCTTTTAATCATAGAATGCTTAAAACAATGGAACGAACATTAAAACGTGTTGCTGAAAGAGTAAGATTTAAACATTTGTATTGGATTTAGTAAAGTCACTGCTAGGATTTTAACAACACGAAATATTGAACTGAGTATCGCACAACGTAACAATTCTCCTAAACATAAACGGGACTTTTGAGTTTAAAATGTCATTAGAAGTTTGCGTGTAGGTATGATTATTATATTTCGTCGCTGTGTGTCACAGTGAGCACGTAAACCGCAAACGACATAACTTGCTGGAAACCAGAAACCGCCTGTCGCATTTCGCCACACTCATTCAGCGGCGTTGTTGTTCATTTTCAAGGTTGTAAGCGGGCACAGAAAACAATTTAAACTTTAGCGTTAATGAAGTGCGAAAGTTCTGGAAAAGCGAACCGACGATGCCAGCGGGGGGCGGAGAGCTCGCCGCCAAATTGAAGCCCGCGCGGCGAAGTTGGGAGTCCCCGGCGGGGGCGCGGAGGGGGGACGGGGGACGGGGGCGGCCAAGACGGAGCAGCGAAGCCGCGTGCTACCGAAACGCAGATGCAGAAGTCTGCGGAGCGGGCGTTTTTGAATACAGAATCGCTGAGTGAATTTGTTTTGCAATGTACGAAGCATTGTGGTGCAGGATTTCCAGGTGTGTTCTGAGTAACTAGCGGCTAGATAAATCAGGGAAGGAAACATGAGGGAACGAGCAGCAAAACTGAGATTTTACCTTAGAAGTAAATTGAATTAGGATTTTGGAAGTGCTTCGTAAGTGGAATTAAGGGGAAGGAAGGGAGTGTAGAAGGTTGATAAATCGGGAGGGAAGTGGATGTGCACGCATGTGGTGTAGGAATGCAAGTGAAGTGTTGTTGGAGTGAAACAATTCAGTTTAGATGCAGTGTCACGGGGAAACTATGTAAATGTGAAGTATGGAATGTGTGAAGGAGAAATGTGAAACGTTTTAGAACGTGAATCAGAATCAAAATTACTTTAGAGTTAATCGACATGGATTATATTGCGGACAATGCTCAGAAATGTATGAGCGTAAGGGTAGTGTGAGTAAACGACGACGTAGGGAACCGCAGACGTGAAAGAGGAAACGTGGACGTGACGAATCGCGATCGAGACCGTACGACCGCAAATATTCAAAATTGTGTAGCGCCGTGTATAAGAATGCGGGGCTGTGGGAGCGCGCCAAACACACTGGCAAAGGAAGGCGGTTGTGAGGCGCCAGGCGCGGGTGGCAGTGGGTGGTGGGGGCGGGGGCATCGGCGGCTGGGGCGGTGGGGGGCGGTGGGGGCGGAGGGGGTTAAGACGGCGGCTAGAAGAGTGGGAGCGGTGGCGAGGATGGCTGCGTGGTGGGGACGCGGGCGACGGGGGGGGGCACGGGTGGCGGCGGGTGCCGCCGAGACGGCGGCGTGGGCCGCGGGGGAGGCGGCGACGCAGGTGACCGCAGGAGGGCGGCGGAGACGGCGGCGGGGGCGGCGGCGACGCAGGCGACGGCGGGGGTGGCAGCGTGGCGGGGGCGCGGGCGACGGCGGGGGGGTGGCGGGGGCCGCGGGGGCGGCGGCTGTGGCGGGGGCTTCGGCGACGCGAGTTAAGGTGGGGGTGGCAGCGGGGCGGGGGCGGGGGCGGGGGCGGGGGCGGCAGTGGGGCGTGGGCGAGTGGAGCGGGTGCGGGGGCGGAGAAACAGCTCGGGGCGCGGCGGACCCGCGATGAATATTTAACAGCCGCGTGGCGGAGGCTTCGGGGGAGAGCAGGCGCCCTTTCTGCATTTGTTTGTCCGCAGCTCTATTTCCTCTGCGAAAGTGGAGCGCCCTGCGTTGGCAAATACGCTTGCTTTGAATTGACCGGCGCGCGACGACAAAGTACTTTATCCGCTATTACTTTTCCAAAAAAACATTGTGCGTTAAACCGGTTGGATAAATCTAATCAAATAGTTCTGCTGAGAAAGGTTGGTTGCTTTTAAGAAGCAGTTAAAATACAAAACAATGCTTCAAACAAAGGCAAATGTGTGAGTAAATTTAATACAAAGAACTTTTGTAGGTGATAATTAAATATTTGGGGAATTTAAAAGTAATAAATTAGTGCGTATTGCGTATTGTGCCATCGTGTATATAAAGTATATAAGTATGTAAGTATATAAAGTATGAATGTTATATCATGATTTTGTGATTATACTTACCAGAAAGAATGTATTATAGAGATGATCAAGCTCTCGTGATGTTCTCAATTAGACTGGCCGCCAAAAAGTACTCTTCACCTGTTTCTTTGTTGATGAAATCTTCTTATGAAATCTGAAAAGAAAAGATGTTATGAAGTTAAAAATAAATTTTTAATCGATACATTGAATAGATGGAAACGATTAAAATAGTCACAAGTAAAATAAAATAAAGAAAGTATATAATGTATTGAAGTTTCAGACTCGTTTTATTTTTCCTTAATATGTTGATTAATCTAGATAATGATTCATAGTTTTATGTTTTTTCGGCTTTCGTAGAAGGATGATTTGCCTTTTACAAATAATCATACTTTACTCGATGTGTTTCTAGAAATGAATTTGTCTTAATTCTAAAGGGATTCTGAAGTTAGTAAAGAATTAGACTTGTATGTTCTTCATTGTTTAAGATTTTTCTAATATAAGTGATAAGAGAAGCAACTCCTAAATGATCGAAAACATTATAATTCATATTGTAGTTAAAGGTCCAAACTCTATTGTTAATTCGGCCATTTATTCTGTATTATATATTTATATAATACGCACTAAAATAAAATTCGGAAACAATACATTCATAGATGATAATACATGTCATAATTTCAATATCTAGAGGTAACTGGTGAAAATGTGCATGTGAAAAGAATACTCAAAGTAAATAGCGTTTTAAATCTCCAGTATCATCCCTCTTTTCAACATCGTCGCTTCCTCGTATTTATTAAGAGATAAGCTTGAATGGAATAAAACGCTTTTCATTCATCAACAATATTAATTTCCGCTCAGATCAGCCCTTCGGCTGCAGGCGATTACTTAATGCAAAATTGATATTTTACTTCTGATACCCATTTCATGCACATTTTGCGTGAATTTACTCATTTGACTGCTGCAATAAAACCGAATGATTGTAGTCACGTGCACAACACTTTCACAAAACACCAGTTACACATTCAGAGCTGTGTAGTTTTTCAAATGTTACTTATTAAATTATATTGCGTGATCATTTTGTGGAATTATTTTGTACGTTCACCTGATTATTCAACAAAAATTCCAAGAAATAGTGTTATTACTTCTTGTCAGGACAATGCTGAAGTCAATAGTTTTGGAACCGGAAACTTCGTGTTTCTCTGAGGAAAGAACGCCCAGTTGATCCGTACCACACTTCATCTTTATAATAATAAATCCGAATGCTTCAATCTTTACTGTACCAGAGTAGAACGAATACGTTGCACTAGGAACTTGAAGGAAGTCATAAGATTATCTATTGCTTTTCTCTTCTGTTTGGAAAGTGCCAAAACAGTCCAAGGGCCACCTTTCACTAACAGCATGTTAAAACCCAGAAACATCATGGCAGCGTCATACCCGTTGTCCCTAACCACATGGACTGTTTGCCGAAAACATTTCTCTTACCGCTACCTGGAAACGAGTTCTAATCCTTGCGCAAAGAAGACGAGCGCGTTACGCATTTGCCATTCATGCCATCCGCCGATGGCCCTAAGTCAGAACATCGTCCTAAGGTGAGGTGATGTTAGGATTTAATTTGCAAAGCTGATTGACACTGCCTTTCCAAATATTTTTATTATCATTTTTAAGACGAATAGCAGTCCACAACTTAGATACTTAAATCTGGTTTCTAAGAGAGCTGTATTCTGGATCGAGAACGCCGGGTGTGACGGCTAAACCGTTATGAAATGGTCAACCATTAAATGGCAAAAATATTTTGGTGTGTCGGATTCACCTAGCATTAGTGTGAACCCTCTTCTTGTTTCTCCCGCGGAGCCCCAAAAAGGCACCGTGAGCGGCGGCTCAGTGCATCAACTAATGTCACTGCAGCGCCCCGGACCGGGAGGTCCTACGTTCGAGTCACTAGCTTTTCAGCTAGGTCGAATTCAGTCGCTGTCTGGAGGAGAATTCTAGCGGCCGGCTGCTCTAATCGGTAGTTTTCCATGATTTCTCGGATCAACACCAGGCGAATGCTGGAGCTGTACCCTAACAAATGGGCCATGGACCGCCGCGATCTTTCCTTCCTCTTCCTTGTCCTATCCTCTCCCCTTACACACACACTTACACTAACAATCACTACACTAACACATATTCAGGGAGTCCGATTGGGGACTTAGAACCTATCCAGGGTGAGGCGGTGCCCCGCTGGTGGGAATACCTGGCTGGGGAAACCTACTAGTCGACGGTAGGTCGGCGTCGGATCTCGCCATCCAGTGGGGGAGATCACCGCCACCTCCCGATGAAAAACATGCACTACACCAATGGAGCTAATGACCTGAATAGTGGACGCGCCCGGAATCACTAATCAATCAAAAATAACACCAATAGCGCGACAGTCCGGAGCTTCCAGGGCTGGGAGGCGCGACCCGTGTCGTGCGGGCGGCCGCGCCCCTGCGCCCGCGGGGCGGGCGGCGGGGCGGCGTCGCTGGCCGCCGGCCAACAACGCGGCCGGGTGGGCGGCGGCGGGCGGCGGGCGGGTGCGGAGGGCGGTGGCGCGCCCGCAGACGCCGGCGGGGCCGCGAGCAGCGGCCGGCCACCTGTTGCAGGCTCGTTACCGCCTCGTTGTGCCCGCTTCCGCCTCCGCTCACCCCCCGCCAACGCACCCGCCCCGCCCCCGCCGCAACCGCGACCGCGGTCCCCGACGCCCTCGCCCGGCGCTGCGCCGCCGCCGCGGCGCCGCGCGCCCGATGTGACCCCCCCCCCCCGCACGCGACAAACCGCACCCCGCTGGCGGTGTCTTCTTGCAGCTCACTCACTCCCCACCCCACCCCACCCCACCCCCTGCTCCGCGACCGCTGCTCGCAAGTGCGATTACTCAAGGATTTGTATGAAAATGACTGATACGAGCAGATCTCTGTGTAGCCTTCTCATCGGTGTGGATTATCTATCTCCAATTATCATTGAAACGAAACTATTTTATCTGCGGGGCTGATATCAGACACTGCGGGAATTTAAAAAAAGTCTTAATAGGAAACGGATTATTCTAAATGTTTGATAATGAATATAACATTTTTATGCGATGAGTACATTATGGTATATGTATAGACATCTTCACACAAACAATGAAATAAAATAATTTCCTATATTAAACGTTGAATAATATAAATGTTGGGTTGTGCGTTATTTGTTAATTAAATTAACAGTTAAAAGTGGGCGCTCAGAAATAATGTATTGCCGAAATATTTTCTTTTATGAGAATATTTATTAATGACTAGATTTTTCATTAATACTTTTGAACATAAAAATACTAGATTAATTTATGAGCAATGCATAAATACCAGATACGCTGATTTTTTTAAACAATACAAACATAAAATCAAATGTGTCCGTAGTGCATCACGTGTGCAAACCTGATTTTGTTTTGTGATATTTCACATGATAAACAAGTACTTTCTATATAGTATCGATATTTCAGAAAATATTTAAACGTATATAACTAGAAGTGCGAGGGATGAAATCAGAATTGGTGAATAAAGTGAGTCGACAAAACGCTGTCACTTGCCATTTGTTTCATTAAGCAAACTTTTTATGTTTATGCGCTTCACGCCTTTGTAATGCAGAGACCCCTGCAATTGTCGTACCACATTAATATTCGCAGTGACTTTGTGGAGGAGGGTGAGAAGGGTGAGAAGGAGAAGGAAAAGAAAGACGATTAGAATAAGAAACAAAAATAGAGGCACAAACAGCAAAATAATATAGTGAAAAAAAGATGAAATGAAGATGGCAGAAGAAGAAATAAATAAAAGATGATGAAGCATAAGGAAAAAGACGAAGAAGAATAAAAAAGATGGGAGGGAAGCAAAAGGATAAAAAGAAAGTACAATAGATGTAGTAAACAGATGTAGATAAAGTTAAAAGGAACAGAGGAAGTAAAAAGATGCCGAGGAAGTAAAAAGTTGAAGTATAACAAAAAGGATAGTGAACAAAAATGATTAGAAAACGAAAAAGGAATAAACAAAAAGGGGAAGAAAAATCAAAAAGGGTTAGTAAAAACAAAAAAGATTAGGGAAAACAAAAAGATGTCCAAACAATAATGAAGAAAAATGTATCACGAACGAAAGAGAACAGTTGATTTAGAACAACTGTGTTCTCTGTATTCACTTAACGAAACATGTATTCCGCACATACTTATTTTTGGCTTATGGAGCCCCAGTGAAGCTGGACCCAAAATTCAATTAATTGGTGAGGAGGAATGTGTCAGTATTTTAATACATATTCAGTTAATTTGATTTATAAAAGAATAATACAGTATATTACAGTATACAATCTCAAAAAATGCATGCATTATTGTTACATTTTTTCGTAATACTTTTATAGATTAATATTTTCAAACAAAGTCTTACTATATTGTTATAAAGTCACAGAAAACGCCGAAGTAGCTT